>JBAMBO010001299.1:0-12829 GCA_037044535.1 Lordiphosa magnipectinata
AAGGAACAGCAAAGGTATGGCGCTCAGAGCATAAAATGACCTGAACGGTTTTTCTCAGAGCGCCATAGAGCGGGAGAGCAAGCGCAAAAGTCAAACACACAGAAATTTACAGTGTTTGTTATGACCCAAGCTGGGCCCTGCGTGTGTTTTGGTGTGGGCGAGCCAGCTAGCTCCAGTCCTCAGGGTATGAGTCCACTAACCCTGCCCACCACACGTAACAATAAATATCTAACAGAACATATCCATGCGGCTGTTAGACATTACACAACACTAAATACTGCACAATTGGATCTTATGAATTTGAATTTGAATTCAAATAAAAATATCCTGACTGACTAAACAAACAAGAACTATTAAACGAACAAAAATGTACTTAGCTGACTAATACAATGAAAAACCACAAGCAACAAAAAAACTGGACAAGACATTAGTTGACGGACTCCAGATGGATTGAGCCTCCTTTTTGCGCATCCCTCCCTTTCCTTGCAGCAGGACATATACGTTTCTTTTTTTGTGCTGCCCCAAACTATCCGACGAGCAAGCCTTACTTTGCCATGATCAGTTCCACTTCTTCCCTCCCATACTGAAACCTTCTACCACATTTCTTTTCTTTTCATTCACTTAATAATTTATTGACAATTCTTCTTAACACTAAACATATTTTTTTCTCTTTATAATTTTAAATTTCTGATTTCCCTTTTTTTTTATTAAATTTTTGGTTTGCGGCGTTGTTGTTGCCAACCTGCAAGCTGGCAGTTGTTTTATGTCCAATAGGACAACTCCAAAAAAAATATATTTAAATGAATAAACAAAATTAACACCCCCTACCTAAAGAGCTCTTTAATGGGAGGGCTTCCTTCCACCGAAGGACAAATTAAAGGGACACTATTAAAAAAAATGCAGAAAATCAAAACCTACATGCAGGGAAACAACAAAATGCACAGAAATATAAAAAAAATTGAATATAAATAATATAAAAATATAAATAATATAAAAAAATTAAATAAATATGGACAACAAAATTAATAAGTAAATAGATTATATAAATATGGACAAAAAAATAAATAAATAAAAAAAAATACGATATAAAAAAAAAATTGTTTAAGATGAACTAACGTTGCCGCCTCCAGGTAGGCGTGTCGGCCTCTCTTTGGTAGACGGTGGCTGGTCTGGGCACCCAAAAGGAAGTGCCGCCAGCGTTGAAGCACAAAAACAAATATTAAAAATGAGCGCAAGCGTGGCCGGTTGCGAGTGCTTTGCCAGATGCAAAAAAATATGTTGCTGGCCAACGAGAAACAAATTTGTGTGGAAGCGTACTGGCGTTCTCTCCAGAAATTCAAGTCTGGCTCCGAATTGGGGCAGGATATCTTTACCCAAAAAAAATCCGACCAGGCCCACAAAAATGGCCTGGTCTTAATTTCAGGAGCACTTTGGTGTAAGTTGGCTATTTAAAAATAAAAAAAAACCTGGTCACCTCCTGTCCTCCTAACCTTTCAGGAACAGACTCACCCGAGATATATGGCCAATCTTGCCTGCCAAAAAAAATCTCCTGAATCTCCGGGATAATTCGTTCCTCCTTCCTTTTTCTGGCACAATATGACTTTTACTTTTCTTTTTGTTACACTGGTGTACGGTAAATTAATTTAAAATTTTTTATTTACTTTCGCACTGCGACTGCGCGCCGGCAACTATCAGTTTCAACTACTTGCCCTAACCTTGGCCTAGTTCTTCCAAAGTCATGTTCCACATTTTAAACTGTTCCGGGTCAGTGGACTCTGGACAGTGGATAGTTCACCCTAACAGACGAGTTTCCCCCATCTCTAACACTCCTCGCTTTCCAACACATTTTCCCTGTATTGATATTTTGGTGTTATCGGTATATCGGTATATCGATAAGCCGCTTGATCCCCCGGCCACAACAACACTTTGGCATCTGTAGCGTACACACGCTTTTAGATGACAATGAAAAGTGAGCCGTATTAGAGAATTGAGGACAGATATACCGGAACACTCAGGGCCCAGATGTTCGGAACCAGCGCCTTACGAGGGTACCACCCACACCCAACATGAACCTGGACTCTGCCTCCGACACCGAAACGTAGAACCGACCTCGCGGATCTAGAGCAACAGTGACCAACTGGAACATCACAGGGACATTTGTCTTACTGCTTTTAAGATTCCACATGACAGAGTAAGTATGTGCCTTAGGCATTACATTTTCCGATTTATATTTCTCATCTTTCTTGCAGTACCTCATCGTTGGCCTGTCACTCCCTGTTGAATAGGTTCTTCCAAGTATTAGGGCATCACTGCTTCAAATCCTTCGCATGAACAATCCCGGTCGTTTTCCCATCAAGATTTTCCACCTCGTACATATTGTTACCGATTAGCCTCTTTATCCTACACTTCACAAATTTTCGGGCAAATTTTGCATTGAAGTTCTTGCCAAAATCACTCAAGACAAAGTTTCTTCGGTATACTTCTTGCCCCGGAGTGAATCTCACATCCCGAGTTTTTCGATTGAAGTAGCGGGCACTCGTCTCGTGCGCATTATGAAGGTTTAGTCTGATTTTTTGTCGAAGTAGGCTCATTCTGTCTTCTGGCGGTAGCAATCTTAGCTCATTATCTTCCAAGGCTTGAAGCTTTCTCGCTAATTGGTAGTCGGCGCCACTGGTATACATATATTGTCCGAATAGCGCGAAATGAGGCGTAACTCCTGTTGCTTGGTGAATCGCATTCCGAAGAGCACACTCGATTTCTGTCAAATACAGATCCCAATCTCTGTGATCCTCCTCCAGATACGCTCTGATAGCGTTCAGAACAGATTGGTTGACTCTCTCTGCCGCGTTCGACTGAGGAGAGTATGCTGCAGTCTTGATGTGTCTTATGCCATACTTTTCTATCATAGCCATGAATCCCTTCCCCACGAACTGTTTGCCGTTGTCCGAGTGCAGCATCTCTGGCACTCCAAACGTGTGGAACACCTCCAGCGTCAAAAATTTAACTACTGCCGCGGCAGTGGCTTCTCGCATTGCCTTCAGAAAAACAAATTTCGAAAAGTGGTCGACAACAACAAAAATGTACGCATTCCCGGACTTGGACCTCGGATACTTGCCCAAAAAGTCAATATAAACTTTTTGGAAGGGCCGATAAGTGATCGTCTCCCCGGTCATACTGGGTTTTGGTCCACAGTTCGTCGACTTCGTTTCTTTGCAGACCGGACAATTTCTGACAAAATCTCTGACTTGGCTAGCCATGCCAGGCCAGTGATACCGTTGTCGTAGGTGTTGCAGTGTTTTAGCGATTCCTCCATGGGATCGAGTTGCAGGTGTATGAGCTTGCTGTATGAGAGTTGTAGAGAGAGACAAAGGGACACACAGCTTCCAACTGGTTTCTCCTAGTTCTGGACACGGGTCCTGAGTGTGTGAACGTTTAAAGACGTAGCCGTCCATTATCTTAAAATCGGGCAACTTCTCCTTGTTTGCCTTGACTTCTGATCTGAGATTTGTGTATTCCTCAGACTCAAACTCTGTAGTCTGGAACCCTATCAATTGATCCACTTCGATCTCTTCGACCATCCGGGATAGAGTATCGGCCACTATATTGTCTGATCCTTTGCGATGCTCGATATCAAAATCAAATGCTTGCAACTTTAATGACCACCTAGCCAGTCGGCCATCCAGATCTCGCAAAGACATTAGCCATTTCAGGCTGCAATGGTCGGTGATAACCGTGAACGGCATCATCTCCACATACGGACGAAATCTTTTAACCGCTGATACTGCTGCCAAACACTCTTTTTCAGTGACGCTGTAGTTTTTCTGACACTTATTTAATTTCTGCGAGAAAAACGCTATTGGTCGCTCACTTTCGTCTTCCTCCAACTGAAATAGGACAGCTCCTATTCCCGTGTCCGAAGCATCGCACTGAATGAAGAATCGCCTTGTGAAGTCTGGATGCCTAAGGACTGGTGCTTTGGTCAAGGCATCCTTCAGATTTTCAACAGCTTTTCGTGCTTCCCCGGTCAAACAAAACTTGGACCCTTTTTTAAGCGTGTCTGTTAACGGGGCCGCAATCTCAGCAAAGTTCTTAATAAACCGCCGGTACCAACCAGCCGTACCGAGGAAACTTCTTACTTCGCGAGGACTTTTCGGCAGGGATATGTTCCGGATTGCTTGCACCTTGTTGGGATCAGTTCTCATTGCGCCTCCACCTATGATATAACCTAGGTATTTCAACTCCTTGAAAGCAAAATGCGACTTCTTGAGGCCAATAGTCAGACCTGCTTTCCTAAGGCATTCTGCCACTTGCTGCAGTACTTCTATATGGGAGTCAAAGTCCGGAGATACCACAAGGAGGTCATCTAAGTATAAATGGACCTGTTCCCTTAGTTTTTGTGGCACCACCTTGTCCATTAGCCGGCAAAGTCGTTGCGCAGAATTGCAAAGGCCAAATGGCATGACCACAAACTGATATAGGGGGCGCCCAGGAACAGTAAATGCCGTGATCTTCCGACTTTCCTCCTCCAGCTCGACCTGCCAAAACGCATATTTTAAATCTACACTACTCATGTAAATTGTAGAGTCTATTCTGCTCAGGATCCCATCTATATTCTGCAGCGGATAGGCGTCCTTTACTGTGACTTTATTAATCTTGCGAGCGTCAAGACAGAGTCGGTTTTTGCCTGGCTTCATCACCAATGTCACGTTGTTGTTCCATGCGCTGTCGCTCTCCTCTATAACCCCCAGGCGTAGCATATTGTCGATTTCCTCGTACACGCATTTTTGTTTTGCAGGCGACATAGGATAGCATCTCTCTTTGACAGGTACTGCTCCTTCTATTAGTTGTATGCTGTGTTTCATTAAATGAGTACGTCCCAGCCCTTCTTCTTCAAAAGTCAGAAACGTATTTTGCACTGCCTGTAGTCTGATCTTCTGTTCTTCTGTGAGCACGTGCGGCTCCGGTTTCGATGTTTGGGTGAAGTTCTCTTCTTGAGTCAGCTCTGAGATGGGTTCACAAAAAAGTTCGGGAGCCAGCGAGAAGGATTGCCAGAAGTCTATTCCCAGATAAACCTCCTGCTGGAGTGAAGGGCATAGATAGAAGCAAATTTCTGCTTTTTGTTCCTTGTAGTTTACCTCAACTATGGCCTTCCCAATTATCTTTTGACCACCTCCACTGGCTACTTGGACATTTGAGTAGAACGGCTTCCATGCCAGCCCAAGTTTGTCCACCAACTCACGACATCCTGACCCAAGAACGCTTATCGATGCTCCGGAGTCCAATAGACCACGCAGTTTATGACCATTTATTGAAAAGAAAGCATATGGCCTGCGATCCTTTGTTAACTGTTGGCCTGCCTGGATTGCTGTTACTGTTCTTTGTACTGCTTGTCTTTCCATTTTACGGCGCTTGAAACGTTCTCTAGCTTTCTTCACCCGATTTGTTATCAGCGTCATCTCGTCCAACCTATTTGTGCCAAAGATTTTATTTTTCGCAGTCCTGTATCTAATCCATCGCTCCTCAATTGAGATATTTGGATTAAGTCCTTTCTCTTCCTCCGTGTGTGCCTGCAGGGCGTGTGCTTCACTTATATCCTGCCCTTTAGTAACTCTCAGCGTACTGGAGTCCATCAATTTTGGCGAGGTTGATATTTTTTCTGCTGTGGCACCGGGTCCTTGCTGGAACGTGACTCTCCCGGTCTCGCCTCGCTCCTGGATCCGTTTCCCGCACTGCACCGTGGACATTTTGGTGTCACCACATTCGGACGACCACATTTATAACAAAATATGGTACGCTGAGGTGACTCGCAGTCCATATATACATGCCCTTCTTTCTGGCAGTTCCAGCAAACTAGTATACTTCTTGCTGTCGCACCAGAGACTGCCTCCACTTGGGCTTCCATATACATGGGTGGTTCTTTGGCTTTGTTTTCCCATTCTGCCAACTCAGCCTCGCGTAATTCCTCCACTCTGTTTGGTCTAGCCTCCTGTCGAGCTCGATGAGTCACGTGATGAGTGTAGTTTCTGCCCCTTTCCATTGCAAATGCCCGCTCGGCTTCTCTACATTCATCTCGTAGGTGTTCCAAAGTGTATACTCTTATAGGATAGATCCATTGTCGCATAGGCTCACTTAGGTTTCTTTTGACGGTCTTTATAATCCAGTGGTTTTCGACACTCATATTTACTGACGCTATCAACCGTCGCATTGCCGTGAAGAAATCATCTAGTGATTCTCCAGGCTGCTGCTTCCTCTCAGCGATATCCTGAATTCTGTCGTAATCGCTTCGAGTGTCGCTGTAGCGTTGTTCCAAAGCCCATTTCAGTTCCTCCCAATCGCTTATAGGCTTGGTGCGTATCATAAGCCAATACCATTCAGATGCTCCATCAGTCAGTAACCGATGAAAATCTCTAAGCAGATCACTCCAGTGCAGATTATAATGTTTCTGTAAATGCTCCACCCGAAAGATGAAGTCTTCCGCACTCATTCCTCCGGTATGTCCTGAGAATTGGAAGCCCCATTTATCCAACGGCACAAATTGTTGACTGCGATTGTCCCTGCGAAGGCTTTGTAAATTCGCTGGTGCTGCGCCTCTCGGGAATTGCTGCCGCATTCCATCTCTCTGTCCAGAATAGTCTCTGCTCTGACTCCATCTATTTGGCTGACGAGTGCTCTGGGTAGCCATCGGATTTTGACTCTGACTTTGAGTGGATTCATTTGGCAATCTGTCGTTAGAGGGGTTCCTGGTTTGTGCTATAGGATTACTTTGGCTCCTATTCTGTAACTCGTTATGGCTGGTGATTACATTCCCTGTAGCTGCTGAGTGAACCATTTTAGCTGATGTTTCTGAGGATGTCGACCCACTATCCCTAGGATCTAACTTCTTCATAAGGTCCGCAAATCCTTTTGCCATACACTGATCGATTCTATTGTCGACCAGCTGCTGCATGTCGACCTTCAACTGTTCCTGTGAAGCCTGGATCATATTGAACATTTCTCTCTTGTTGGCTGATCGGAACGCTTCAGCATTTTCTTGGCTGTACTGCTCCTGTATAGGGTCAAGGATTATGTTGGAGTATGTGCCATACGGAGTGGATGCGTCGTCAAGGTTCAGCTGCCTGCTAACAGCTCCCCTACGCATTGCGCTGTTCCTACCTCTTTCGCCACCTATTGCTCCCTCTGTTTCCCCCCCTGTCGCATCAACCCCATGCATGTTATATGGCTTTGAAAGTGCCATTCTTTATATAAAAGGATTATGAGTTTTTTCCCTTTTTTTTTAACCAAAATTTTCTATTATCTTGACGGAAACCAATCAATAATAAATTTTTATAAATTTACAGGAGAAAAGGAGCTTCCCCTCTCATGGCTTAATTTGCTCGTCGTGTAGCAGACGTTCGTCTGCTTTCTGCGCTTTAAACAACCATTTGTCTTGTGCTGGTTTCTTTGTTAACAGATATAAATAACAGATAAGTTCATACATATATCGACATTGTTGACTGTTCAGGTCATCTTGAATGTAGATGACCGACAGTCAAGAAGTCAACACACGTAACAAGATACTAATTACCTCCCTTTCCTCAGGTTCCTGCTTCATTTCGCTCGGATGCTTCAGCCACTCGCATTTCCGCTAGTGCTGGCCACCGTCACTTGCATCATTTCGCTACGAAACCCCGAACTATGGAGTTTCGGTCGATCAACGCTCACTCAGCAGGATCCAGAAAACAAGGAATTAGTAATATACGATTTACTCACTAACCATAAATGTACCCCCTAATTTTTAACCTAAGTCCTATTTTATATTCGCTTTTCCTAATCCTATCAGTCCTTTATTATCACAAGCTGCAATTACCCTTTTAAGCACTAATAACCTTATTTAGATTCTAACTATTTGTGCTCGATCGCTAACCATCTCCTGTCGGATCCGGTGTCGCCGAACCGATAGCAGTCGCTAAACGCCTTTACCATTTGGTTGGCCGTTGACGCCGTATCAAAACCCTCCCTGATCCTAATCTAAACCTAATCTATATCACAGAATCCTATCACAGTTGGTTTAAGCATCTTTTAAGATCTGATCGCTTATCACATTTGTTATTTAAACTGTGCAATGTCGTCAGAACCCTATGATGCCAATACCAAGCCCGATATGGTCTGTGACTATCTTTCCTTCTTCATTTTCTATGCTTTAGGAATCCCCTGATCTGACCACTACCTCTCGAGCGGCAGATTTCAGCCCAGCGGAATTCAAAAAGATAGAAAATCCTATTAACCGCCTTTATGGAGGTTTTAGTGCTGCCACTTATATTTTTTTAAAATTGGGCGCCATTATTGTTATGACCCAAGCTGGGCCCTGCGTGTGTTTTGGTGTGGGCGAGCCAGCTAGCTCCAGTCCTCAGGGTATGAGTCCACTAACCCTGCCCACCACACGTAACAATAAATATCTAACAGAACATATTCATGCGGCTGTTAGACATTACACAACACTAAATACTGCACAATTGGATCTTATGAATTTGAATTTGAATTCAAATAAAAATATTCTGACTGACTAAACAAACACGAACTATTAAACGAACAAAAATGTACTTAGCTGACTAATACAATGAAAAACCACAAGCAACAAAAAAAACTGGACAAGACATTAGTTGACGGACTCCAGATGGATTGAGCCTCCTTTTTGCGCATCCCTCCCATTCCTTGCAGCAGGACATATACGTTTCTTTTTTTTTGTGCTGCCCCAAACTATCCGACGAGCAAGCCTTACTTTGCCATGATCAGTTCCACTTCTTCCCTCCCATACTGAAACCTTCTACCACATTTCTTTTCTTTCCATTCACTTAATAATTTATTGACAATTCTTCTTAACACTAAACATATTTTTTTCTCTTTCTCTTTATATTTTTAAATTTCTGATTTTTTTTTTTATCAAATTTTTGGTTTGCGGCGTTGTTGTTGCCAACCTGCAAGCTGGCAGTTGTTTTATGTCCAATAGGACAACTCAAAAAAAAATATATTTAAATGAATAAACAAAATTAAAACCTCCTACCTAAAGAGCTCTTTAATGGGAGGGCTTCCTTCCACCGAAGGACAAATTAAAGGGACACTATTAAAAAAAATGCAGAAAATCAAAACCTACATGCAGGGAAACAACAAAATGCACAGAAATATAAAAAAAATTGAATATAAATAATATAAAAATATAAATAATATAAAAAAATTAAATAAATATGGACAACAAAATTAATAAGTAAATAGATTATATAAATATGGACAAAAAAATAAATAAATAAAAAAAAATACGATATAAAAAAAAATTGTTTAAGATGAACTAACGTTGCCGCCTCCAGGTAGGCGTGTCGGCCTCTCTTTGGTAGACGGTGGCTGGTCTGGGCACCCAAAAGGAAGTGCCGCCAGCGTTGAAGCACAAAAAAATATTAAAAATGAGCGCAAGCGTGGCCGGTTGCGAGTGCTTTGCCAGATGCAAAAAATATGTTGCTGGCCAACGAGAAACAAATTTGTGTGGAAGCGTACTGGCGTTCTCTCCAGAAATTCAAGTCTGGCTCCGAATTGGGGCAGGATATCTTTACCCAAAAAAAATCCGACCAGGCCCACAAAAATGGCCTGGTCTTAATTTCAGGAGCACTTTGGTGTAAGTTGGCTATTTAAAAATAAAAAAAAACCTGGTCACCTCCTGTCCTCCTAACCTTTCAGGAACAGACTCACCCGAGATATATGGCCAATCTTGCCTGCCAAAAAAAATCTCCTGAATCTCCGGGATAATTCGTTCCTCCTTCCTTCTTCTGGCACAATATGACTTTTACTTTTCTTTTTGTTACACTGGTGTACGGTAAATTAATTTAAAATTTTTTATATTACTTCCGCACTGCGACTGCGCGCCGGCAACTATCAGTTTCAACTACTTGCCCTAACCTTGGCCTAGTTCTTCCAAAGTCATGTTCCACATTTTAAACTGTTCCGGGTCAGTGGACTCTGGACAGTGGATAGTTCACCCTAACAGACGAGTTTCCCCCATCTCTAACACTCCTCGCTTTCCAACACATTTTCCCTGTATTGATATTTTGGTGTTATCGGTATATCGGTATATCGATAAGCCGCTTGATCCCCCGGCCACAACATGTTTGTAGAAGAAAAAAACAAAGCAGTTACAGGTTTACATACATATATATCAGAGATGGGCGCGTCGCGACGTTCACAATGCACACGAGGCAGCGCTGCCTTCGAGGCATCTCTGATATAATAGGTTGTCAAAAAAGTCTTGTCGGTATTTTTATTGAATTTTCAATTGTTCATAAAATTGGTTATAATAATGCGATTTAAGTCAAATATGCGCCGTTTTGTTCGATGACGAGTTCCCAACGAGATGCCAACTTCATAATGCCCCTCTTATAGAAGCTCGCTTCCCTATTGGCAAAAAACTCGGAGAGCCAATTTTCACAGGACTCTCTTGTGGCCAACTTCCGACTACCAAGCTCGTTCGCCATGGACAGAAATAGGTGGTAATCACTTGGTGCGAGATCCGGACTATACGGTGGATGCAAAAGGAGCTTCTGGCGCGTCACCAAAGATGTGTGTGGCCTGGCGTTGTCCTGATGGAAGACAATTCGGCCTCTGTTGATCAAAGATGGCCTCTTCTGCATGAGTGCTGCATTCAAGCGGTCCAGTTGTTGGCAGTACAGGTCCGAATTGAGCGTTTGGCCATAGGGGAGCAGCTCATAGTGGATGATTCCCGGCCAATCCCACCAAACACACAGAAGAACCTTCCTGGCCGTCAATCCAGGCTTGGCCACCGTCTGGGCAGCTTCACCGCTTTTCGACCACGACCGTTTGCGCTTCACGTTGTCGTAAGTGACCCACTTTTCATCGCCAGTCATCATCCGCTTCAAAAACGGGTCGATTTTGTTGCGAATCAGAAGCGATTCGCATGCATCCATACGGGCAAAAATGTTTTTTTGCGTCAAGTCGTGTGGCACCCATACATCGAATCCAAGCTTCTTCAAATGGTTTATAACGGTTTGATGACTCATGCCCAGCTCTTGGCCGATGCTACGGCTGCTACTATGCCGGTCTCTTTCGATCAATTCAGAGATTTTATCGCAATTTTCGACGACAGGCCTTCCGGACCGTGGCGCATCTTCGATCACCTCTGCACCAGAACGAAAACGTTGAAACCATCGTTGTGCGGTGGAAATGGAAACTGTATCGGGTCCATAAACTGCACAAATTTTATTGGCAGCATGAGATGCATTTTTGCCTTTATCGTAGTAGTACTGTAAAATATGCCGTATTTTCTCTTTATTTTGCTCCATGTTTGCGACGCTATAACTCACGAACGACTAAAAACAAACAACAATAAATCAAACACGTGTTAGCGCGTGAAAAGAGCTTTCCAAAAAGCTCTAGCGTGAACCGATGCGACGAATACAACTAGAACTACGCGCTTGCAAAGACAAGCTTGCGGAAATACCGCAAGACTTTTTTGCATAATATGCATAAATATTATATTATTAACAACAATTGGACAAGTGCACGCAAATTTGTAATGCAGCGACAACAAAACAACCAAAAATGACATGTGCGGACACCACCTTCCGTTTCAATTGACATAGGGTCGATTTCTCATCTTCTACATAGAGCTATATTTCACATAAACTTACAAATAGCAGAGCAAATTGTGAGCTTATCTGACACATAGCAGCTATCTGGAAGAAGAGAAATCGGCCCATAAGCACACTGAACTAAAATGACCCGATGCGGGGACAGCACTGAGGGAGCGCCATACCTACTACGATTGTATCATGAGCTAGCTGTTGAAAGCAGCTGCTTTGTCAATGGCGTTGCCATGGGTGGAGAGTGTTCTAGCTCAGTGGGTGGGGGGTTAGCACAGTGGCAGAACTGTATGAGCCCCCTTTATTGAAAACCGACTATACCCATGAGCTGTGCATGGCCAAGACAAGCGGAGTGTTTAATTTTTTTGGTTCCATGACAGTGACTTGATCATCCGTCGCGGATGATCTCCCGAATGGATATTTATCTCTTATGAGGAAATACACAGAAAGAATGTTTGTTTGTTTGTTAAGAGCTTGTCTTGAGAATTATACTATTGGTCACAAAATGTAATTCGGGGAGGTTGGTAAAAATAAAATGTATCCTAGTTTAATAACTAATAAAAAATCAAAGATGTCAATTAAATTTCAGTTTACAGTGCAGCTTATTTTGATAATAGTAATATGATTAGATCATTTCAAACGATTAGATTTTTAAGATAGGCGGGGTAAGGTTGGTTTTGAAAAGTGTAGCGTTCCTAATAGTTTTAAGATGGTGTGGGAGCTGGTTCCAACAGCGAGCAGCAAAGACATAGAAATGTTTTTCTGAACTGGCCAGGTTTAATCTTGGGCAAATTAAGTTCTCGCGGATGAGGCAAATTCTAATTTTTCATATAAATACTGAACTCTTGAGAGAATCAAGAGACAGATCGAATATTTGGTTGGCAAATGTGGTTATATGCTCCGAGGGCTTACGGTCAAAGACATATCTTGCAATAGAGTTGAAAGTTACACGGAGTCGTTGCATACTATTGGCGTCACAATTAGCAAAAATTTCTATACCGTAGAATAACATTGGGACTAAACACGATCTTGCTATGAGCATTTTAATGTTCTGCGGTATGAGGGATTTTGAGCCATATAGTTGCCTGAGAGAACCATAAGTTTTCACAGAAGCTTTTGCTATGTGGTGGTTACTCCAGGAGAGAGTTGCATTGAAGTGTATTCCAAGGTTGCTGATTTGATTTACATATTCAAGGGCAATATCATCA
>JBAMBO010001300.1:0-20197 GCA_037044535.1 Lordiphosa magnipectinata
TTTTCTCTTTTCAGAAAAAAAATAAAATAAAATTTTGTATGGTTTTAGCACTTGTTTAGTTTTGGATAATTTTCGTCTTCACTGTTGTGAACTATTGGTTTGATCTAGTTCAAAAATTGCGTGGACTTCGCTCGTTCCATTCTTAAGTATTTGACTTTAATTCAATTAAAATAACTTCAAAGAAAAGAAAAAGTCGTGATTTGACGTACTATTTTTCTAAAGAACAGAAGAAAAGTGAAACAAATGAAATTGAAGGTACACATATGTCTTTGATTGTAAACGCAAATGTAGCAGGTGAAGTGGCAAGTGAAGTTGCCATATTTTTCGAAGATGCTGATTCTAAACAAGACATAGTGTGTTTTGTCAATCAAATCATCCCAGATGGCAAAAGGCACCAATGGTTTATGCAACGCATTCAGGTTCCACCAGTCTCATTTAAATTTCCGGAAAGTGAAAAGCGAAACTTGTGTTTTAATCACAATTGGCTGTCTCGTTGGCCATGGCTAACTTACTCAATTTCTACGGATGGTGCCTTTTGTGCCGGTTGAGTGTTTTTTGGGACTTCAGCAATGTATAAAACCATTTAAAAACTGGAAGGATGCGGTCGAGATGTTCAATAAGCACCAGATAACACCCATCCATCAATCCGCTGTATTGCGGCAAGTATCACGAAACGAAGTTGGAAATCTACGTGTCGACTCAATCAAAGCGCAAATAAACACTACATTTGCGGAGCAAGTGCGTCAGAATAGAGTGTGGCCATGCTGAGCAAAATGACACTCTGGAGCAGTCGGTCGAATATGACGGAAATTTTTGCGCGCTACTGCGATATCGAGTAAACGCTGGTGATAACAAATTGAAGCCACATTTAGAGACTGGGCCAAGAACCGCCAAATATGTAAGTCCTCTAATCCAGAACGAGATAATTAATATAATAAAATATAAAATATAATCGAGTTATTACGACTCACATTGTTGAGGCAATCAACTCCTCAAATGCATTTTCAGTGCTCGCAGATGAGACAACGGATATCGCAAATGTAGAGCAATTTTCATTATGCCTTAGATATTATGATGTCAAACAAAAACATATACGAGAAGACTTCCTTTGCTTCGTGCCTGTCATTGACGTAACTGGAAAAGCTTTGGCAGAAGTAATTATCAACACGATGAAACATCTAAATATCGAAACTCAAAAGATGGTTGGCCAGGGATATGACGGCGCTGCTGCAATGAGTGGACGTTTTAAAGGAGCTCAAAAATATGTTCGAAATGTGCTCGAACATGCTATAAATGTCCATTGTGCTGCACATTCATTAAACTTGGCCATTTCTGATGCTTGCAGTATTCCATCAATTCGCAACTGCATGGGATCACTAAGCAGTATATGCTCATTTTTGAATACTCCAAAGCGGCAGTCTTAACAAAAAACATTGATCTTTTGGAATCGACTTCTACAGCGACAAAATTGAAGAAGCTGTGTCCAACCCGGTGGGTTCAGCGTCACGAGTCTGTACTGGAGTTTCTCTAGGCGAAATTGCAGACTGGGATGACAATACGAGTGCATCGTTGGCACATCAATTGGGTACATTAATTAAAATCCCAGAGTTTCAGTGTGCAATTAGAAGCATAGCAGCCATATTCGCAGTCACATTGTCACTTAGCCGACTTCTTCAAACTGAATCAGCGGACCTGGAAACAGCGATGAAATATCCAAAGACCGTTACAGCCGAACTGGAAGATATGCGAAAAAATGCTGAAACTGTGTTTGAAAACATATTTTCTGAGGTTTCAGCGTTCTGCAAGGAAAATTGCATTTCTATTGTGATTCCTAGACGCTTATCAGGACTGATAAAAGGTAGCTCCGACCAGTCAAAGTCCAATGCATCAGCAGAGATGCATTTTAGGGTTGCAATACTTCTGCCATTTTTGGATTCAGCATTGTCACAGATTAAACACAGGCCATCTAACCATGAACCAGTGTGCCTTGGCTTTAGCTGCATTCAAAAATATAGTCCAAATTGGAGCTCGGAGGATGACAGCAATGCAAAAACAATTTTGGAACGCTATTCTACATTTGTTACCTGCTCAACAGCTGAGGGAATTCCTGAAATAAGACTTTGGAGACGACACATGGCCAACGCTTTGCATCCAAAAACCCTGAAAGACGCAATGCAGAAAACTGACGCGGTAGTGTTCCCAAATGTTTATATTCTGCTGCAAATATTCATGGCATTGCCAATTACAACATCGGCTGCCGAAAGATCTTTTTCTTCTTTGAAGATTTTAAAAACATATTTGCGGAATTCGATGGGAGAAACCCGCTTAAATGGACTGGCCCTTTTATATATTCATCGTGACATTAAGGTCAGCGCTGATGACGTACTGAACATCCTCGGTATGGAGCAACGGAGATTGGAGATTGCTATTAAATAAGTAGATATAACTTTAATCAAAAATTTAATAAGAAGTCGTCAAATACATATTTTAAATACTCTACTAAGAAAGTATTGATTAAAAACAAGAAAGAAAGTCGGTCAAGCCCGACTATAACATACTCTGTACCCTTACACTCGCATTTGCTCAGGAGTCAAACGGCCAGTTAACACCCCGCGCACAACGCGGTGCGCTCTCTAAGTTTCTCTCTCTCTCTTTCTCTCTTGCACTAAGATTGCCTGTGCTGAACGGTAAGGGTATGTTGCTATGGTTGTTGGTGGGGGGGTGGGTGGTGTTAAGCGGCCGTTTTTTTGCCCATAACTTGAGTATCGTTCATCCGATCTTTATCATTCCTTCAGCAAATCGATAAGATAAATAGATAGATAGATAAGTGTTTATTTTCATTTGATAATTTTTCATAGCTTACAGCTTTACATTGATTAACTAATAATAAACAAACATTTAAAGCTTGGTTTAAAACCGTCAGCCTTCCTTCTGTTGTATGATATAAAAAATAATTACATATATAAGCATATACTTATTCTACATATTATATAATATAATTAACAAAATTTCATATTCTACATATTATTTAAAAATTTTCATTTATGACATTTCTTCTATAATTAGTAGCCATCTCTATGTAATTCGCCAGATTATTCCATCCCATCCCCCCGTTCAGGATCGTCAACACCTCTTCCTCGGTAAACGTACAAGTTTTAAAATAACGCCAACGAAATTCCCTCAGTATTGGACATCGTCCTATAAAATGCTGCATGTCCTCCTGCTCAGACATATTGCATAGTGAGCATATACCTCCATTTACAACTCTTCTTGGGCAGCTGTTTAGCCATAAAAGATCTCCTCTGGCCTTCATTATCCAAGTTATCTCGCTTTGCTTGAAAGACTCGTTGCAGTATGTGGGCCCTATTGCATAATTAAGGTTTTTATACACTCTTGATGCACTTACTGACGCCTTGTTCATGTGTTGCATGTGGTTATCTGCTTTTGATGCGCTTAGGAACCGAACATTGCGGTCAATCCAATCTGCATACGAGTGGTTGTCTCCGAGTGATATGCCATGATGCGCGAACATTTCTCTAAGCCTCGCAAACCACCCCAAATTATTTCGCATCATTTTTTTAGCAAGGATATGCGGGAGTCTAACATCTTCATACTCAAATAAAATTCTTGATAGGTATTTGAGATGAAGTGTTAGACTATAGATGTGTCCATCTTCTAGCCCTGCGTCAATTCCCAATATGTAGTTGGGTGTGCTATCTGGTAGCTTGAGTATCCTCTTTAAAAAATATCGCTGCAGTTGGTCTGCCTCTTCCTTTATTTCTCCACCCCAGACTTGAGCTCCATAGCACTGTACCGTTCTGCTGACTGAGTTAAAGATTCTCCATTTAGACGCTAGGTTCACTGTCCCCTTGTTGATGAAATTCGCCCACACAGAGTTTATACTCGCCTTTGCTTCTTTTGTCCTGGCTGCCACATGCTTCTTAAAGCTCATTGTAGGTGTCAGGATAACACCAAGGTATTTGTACTCCGGTACCACCTTCACCTGCTCCTCCTGATACGTCCAGTTCTCCGATGCCGCCAGTCTACCGCCTTTTCTAAACACCATAATCTCGGATTTTGTCTTATTGACTTCCATGCCCCACAATATGCAGTATGTCTCGAGGTTATGGATCATTTGCTGGAGGGTTGAGGGATTGTCCGCTACCATCACAATGTCATCTGCGTACATTAATACCCTAATGTTTGTGTTGTCGATATACAGGCCACCTCCTAAGTGTTCATGCAGATCATCTAAGTACATCGCAAACAGCAACGGTGACATAAGGCATCCTTGCTTTAATCCGTTAATGGTTTCAAACTTCTCAGAAAGCTCACTCCCAGTCCAAACAGCGCAAGACGTTTGCGAGTATACTTTTTCTATAAATTGTATTATTTTTGTGGATACACCTTGTCGTTGGAGCTTGTACAGAAGATGTTTACGAGGTACTCGGTCAAACGCAGCCTTAAAATCTACAAAATAAGCATAAACTTTTCTTTTTTCTTTAAATTTAATGCGGACTATAGATGCTAAGTTGAATATGTTGTCAACCGTTGAGTATCCACGCCGGAATCCTGCTTGGAACTCGTTTAATTTATCGTGCTTTTCGACCCACGTTGTTAGTCTCGTCGACAGTATACTCATTAGTAGCTTCGCTGCACAGTTCATAAAGGATATACCTCGGTAGTTCATCGGATCGTTGATATCTCCTTTTTTATATATTGGAAATATTATACTGTTGATGAAAGATTTTTCCAAACAGTTGATATCAAACACTCTATTGTATATAGTGACAATTTGTTGAAGCATCTCATTTGGGGCGTTTTTGAAAAATTCATACGGAACTCTGTCTTCTCCAGGAGCTTTGTTGGATTTGGCTTTGTTTAGTGCTGACAATAGTTCCTCCATTGTTAATACTGCATCTAAGTCTGGATCCGTGATATACATTGGTGCAAATAGAAACTCCACGGCGTTTTGTTGAGGGTTAAGGAGATTATTAAAGTGATTTCTGAAATCCCACGCAGCTATTTCCACACTTATTTTCGGACTGACTCCTCTAATTTCTCGGACTATCCTCCACCAGTCTTTGCTATCTCTTATTGAGATAATGCGCGCTTCAAGGTTCTGCTCATACTCAATTTTGCTTCTTTCGCATAACGCTTTATATTCCTGTTGCGCCTTTGTGTAAATCCGTTTGTCTTCTGCAGTGTTTGTTCTTCTAAAACTGTGCAATGCCGCAAACACATTCTGCCTCTTCCTATAGCATTTGGCGTTGTACCATTTGTTATTAAAATTGGTTGAGTAACCACTCTTGTTGCTCGGCGCCGCTTTATTAATTGCAGTTACAATGTCCTCAATTGACAGTTCTTGCTTTTCGGCTTGCAGCACATTAACATGTTTTTGGACATTTTTCTTGTATGCTTCTGCTTTTTTGTCGTTCCAGAGCAGTTTTGGCAGCAAGTTTGACTTCTGGTCAGATGTTGTCGAACCCAATAAAGCAAATTTCAGCAGTATAGGCATGTGGTCTGACCAAATTTTGCTCTCCACCTCAAAACTTATCACACGTTCTAGTATAGCTCCTTCAACTGCACATACATCTATAACCGAGCTCCCGTTTCTGTTTATGAAGGTAAAATCTCCACCTAAGTCGCCTTTTGTTCTGCCATTTAAAATTGTCAGTCCCCTGTCATCTGCAAAGTCCAGAAATTTCCTTCCATTTGCATTTACAGTCGCATCTTTGGAGTTTCTTGCATCCACACCATTTATAAACGTTTCTAGCATGACTTGGTCCAAATATTGTTGCTCGCCACCAATACGCGCATTAATATCACCAATCACGATTGCATTTTCCACTTCTTGTTCAAATAACTCCTTTATCTGGTCGAGGTTTGCTGCCCATGTAGCCGGTCTGAGGTATAATGGTATAAATGAGTATGTGTTGTGTGACGTCTGGATCTTTATGTGCTGAATTCCACAAAGTGTTTCATGACTGTGCCTTATACCTTTCTCTAATAGCTTTCTGCTTACACCAATAACCATACCGCCAATAGCTCTTCCGAAACGGCTGCATCTACTTGCTGGTTGCCAGTAAGTTTTAAAGGGCAAAGCAAATCGATAAATACTTTTGTTTACAAGGTATCTCTAGAAGAAACGATCGATCTATCTCCAAAACTGTAGGAGATATGAAGTTTTTTCCAAATTGCGGGGGCGAGAGGGGGCGTGGCAAAAATTGAAAATAAACTTGATCTGCCTGCAAGTATAACAATATATGTCCCATACATGTCAAACCTCTATCTCTTACCATCTCTGAGATCTCTTCGTTCATACGGACGGACAGACGGACAGACAGACAGACAGACAGACGGACAGACGGACAGACAGACAGACGGACAGACGGACATGGCTATATCGAATCGGCTGTTGATGCTGATCAAGAATATATATACTTTATAGGGTCGGAAACGAATCCTTCTCCCTGTTACATACTTTTGCACAAACTTAATATACTCTATGTACCTTCGGTACAGAGTATAAAAACTTGTTAAGGGGAGGGAGCCCATTTTTGTAATGTGTCGCTAAAAATTGAATTACACAAAAACAATAAATGATATGATATGATATCTGGATTTTTCTCGGAAACAGCTAATCAGAAATGTATAAAATAAAAAAAATGTGCTCAGAATTGATGTGGTTATCAATTTGGGATAGGTTCAAAAACATCGGAGCTGTAGGGTTGCAGAGTCAAAATTTCGAAAATCGCCCAATTTTTGCATTTGTGTTTTAGTTATGACAGGAAAAAAATTCATCCACATCGGTTGATTGGTTCCCGAGAAATTTGGGTTAAGGTGCGTCAAGACATAATAAAAAAAAATCACCTAAAATTTCCAAGATAAATGTATTTTAATAATCAACTTTTTGGAAAATTACAAACGTTTTATGACTTTTTTATGAAGTTTTTTGATAAAAAAACATGGAATTTTCAAAAATACGAGTGTCGATGAACATTTTATTCATATATGTACGAGGGTCAGAAAAAAAAATTATTTTTGTAGAACATATTGTCAGATCTGCTTGAAAGTTGTACGGAATGTTTCAAAGACCCTAATAGCACGTTTAAGCAAATAAAATAAATCAAAAAAAAAATTTCCGCTGTAGATCCTACGATTAAACCCCCCTCCCCCTGGAAAAATCCTGCATACGCCACTGCACTGTACCAATATATATATTCTTGATGAACGTCAACAGTCGAATCGATATAGCCACCTGTCTGTATGAACAATCAGATCTCAGAGACAGTGAGAGTAAGAGAGAGGGTTCCATATGTATAGGACAAATACTTGCAGCTGCGCTAGCAGCTTTGACCGTAAGTGTGCTAAGGTAGATGGCAGCTTCCTGGATGGATACCACCACTGCTTGGTACACTCCCACCTACTTTTTCGTCGAGCTTAGAGATATCCGTGTAGATATTGATGGCGTTAGCTCTGCTATGGGGAAGGTTTGGGATGTAGACGTCGCACTGTTGTCCAGGCGCGATCCGCCTTGGAAAAAACCCTAAATTCGTTTTTGTTGAAAAGTTGTATAGAATTATACATTCAATGACTGACTCGCTCTTGTCGAGCGATCCTGCTTTTATTTCTAAATTTTTCTTCCCGTAATTTCTAGCTTATTTTGTGTGTAGTCACATCCGTGTATGTAAATAGAGGAATGCATTCGTGAAAGGAATACACATTGTCTCACACGATGCATATTAAGTGGCGGGCACAGGATGACCTGTTCAAGTGGAGTGTCTAAACCTTGACAGCAATCCTAATTAAATTAAGTGTTACAAAGAATGACATATTTGTGATGCTGATTAATGATAGGCTGCGTGTTGTGAAAATTATATATGATGCTACATGTGCGGCAAGTCGAATAACATGTTCAAGGGTGAAAAAAAGTAGAACATTTTTTTTAGCTAAAGCGACTGTATAAATACTCAAATTAAGGTAGCCAACATATTGCTTTGATATGATGACGAATATAAATGTTACAGCCGCCTGAACTTAGTAAATTTTTCGCAATCCGACAAATTCAAAAATTTTGGATTATTAATTAAAATCCTCGGTTTGACTTATCATATCTTCGGCTATAGTGAGCATTTTTAAGCTGTTAAATTTTTTTTGGATAGGTGTACTATTTCTCTTTTTAGAAGTATTTAAAATTATAATATTTTAGTTGTAGTTTGTGAACAGTTCCTTTACTCGCAGGTACCTATCTTACACCGAATTTTAAACTTTCCGAGGCTGGCAAAAGTTGTCTTCAAAAGCCTTAAAAAACTTTGTTGCTTCATTTTACAGTCTAGTATATCCCCTTTAAGGAAAGTATCATTGTGTTACGCAATGCCGTTTTTTGCTCATAACTTGAGTATTGTTCATCCGATCTTTATTATTCCTTCAGGAAATCGATAAATAATTTTGATTACTAGATATCTCCATCTATTATAAAAACTGTGGAAGATACACGTTTTTTCCAAATTGCGGGGGCGGGAGCGTGCGTATCAAAAATTGAAAATAAACTTCATCTGCCTGCAACTATAAGAAATATATGCCCCATACATGGCAAACCTCTATCTCTTACCATCTCTTCGTTCATACGGACGGCCGGACAGACAGACAGACGGACAGACGGACATGGCTATATCGAATCGGCTGTTGATGCTGATCAAGAATATATATACTTTATAGGGTCGGAAACGATTCCTTCTCCCTGTTACATACTTTTGCACAAACTGAATATACTCTATGTACCTTCGGGACAGAGTATAAAAAGTTTTTCTCACTAAGGCTCATTTTCCGATCGATCGGTCCTATGGCAACCACAACCCATCCGCTTTTTCAAATTAGTTTGAAAGCGATTAATATTAAGAATTACCGACATTAAGAACGATTTTCTTGAAAACAAAAAAGTTTTTTCACTAAGACCCATTTTATGACCGATCGGTCCTATGGCAGCTATAAGATATAGTGTTTAGAGGAGGCATTAATTTATGCCACCTTTTATGCGAAATTGTTTATAACAAATGATCATGAGGCGTGTGGTTTAATATTCGAATATATAATAATATATATAGCGTTTATTACGGTTTTATTTGTGAGCGACAGCGAAATATGCGTGCAGCGACGTTAGCGTAGCGAGCGATAGACAACGACTGGGGAGTGCAAGCCGAGAGAAGCATAGATAAGCTTGTATGCAGAATCTCGGTAGCCGAAGATCTGTGTCTAGATAAAAGCTGCATGCATATAAATAGATTTACAATAGTTAGATATGCAAAGCAAACAAAAGCTGCCAAAGGGGCAGCTACGTTACATTTGAAATTAGTTTTAAAATAGCAAGTTCTGCTCCCGACATGCTCTCCCCGTTGGAAGAGGCACGCTTCCAAGCGTAGTGGTCTCAAGGGGCAGAACAGCAATCTTGGCAACAGCCCTCTTGACTAAGCCACCTGCGGTACGGATGACTGCAACACGAGCGACGCCGTCTTCTCCAGATATGGTGCTCTCTACTCTGCCAAGACGCCATTGGAGTAGAGGAAGGTTGTCGTCCTTAAGGACAACGATGCTGACAGGCTGCAAGTTGGGTTTAGATGCACCCCATTTAGAGCGCTCTTGCAGTAACGACAGGTAGCTCGTACTCCATTTGCGCCAGAACGTCTGTTGCATCTGACACACAAGCTGCCAACGACTTAGGCGATCGATGCTGAGATGAGTCATGTCGGGCTCCTCAATTGCCGCATAGGAAGCACCAATGAGAAAGTGCCCAGGCGTTAGTGTCTCCAAGTCGTCTGGATTTTCTGAAATTGGACAGAGCGGTCGTGAATTCAGTATAGCAGAAAATTCACAAGCAAGGGTACGGAGCTTATTAAAAGTTAGAACAGATTTTCCCACTACGCTGTAAAAGTGATGTTTGGCTGACTTGACAGCAGCCTCCCATAGGCCACCAAAATGAGGTGAGCGAGGTGGGATAAATTTCCAATTGATGCCAAACGAGACGAAAGCGCTTTGAAGATCGCTGCTATGAGGATCACTGAGAAAGAGCTGCCTCAGCTCCATTAGCTCATTATAGCTCGTTATATGGCAGCTGTACGATATATTTATCTGATTTTTACAAAACTTCCCAAAATTGTGTGGAAACTGATGATATTCATAATTGGAAGGTAAAAAGACGCTACCATTGCAAACAAGCCAGTTTTTCTCACTAGAACTACTTTTTCGACCGATCGTTCCTATGGCGGCTACATGCTATAGTCATCCGATCCGGCCGGTTCCGACAAATGTGCAGCGTATTTGTACCAAAAAACTTCGTGCAAAGTTTGGTTAAGATAGCTTTAAAACTAACGGAGGAGATAGCATAGAAACAGACTCACAGACGGCCGGACATGGCTAAATCAACTCAGCTCATCATGCTGATCAAGAATATTTATACTTTATGTGGTCGGAGATGCTTCCTTCTATGCGTTGCAAACATCTGGACAATTTTAATATACCCTCTACAAGGGTAATAAAATGATGATTTTCAAAAATATTTAAAAACGAAAAGGCCAAGCTAACTTCGGCGATGCCGAAGTTTTTATACCCTTGCAAATGCCGTTCTTGAAATGTCAGAGTTTAAGAACGCTTACATAAAAACTAAAAAATGTTGTAACTAAAACCCATTTTGCGACCGACAAACATCAGATTTCGACCAAATTTCGCGAAGCTTTTTGAAAACTTAAAAATAAAGATTATTTCAATTTTTTAAAACAAACAAGAAATAAAGTCGGTCAAGCCCGACTATAACATACTCTGTACCCTTAACGTCGCAGCTCGCATTTGCTCACGAGTTATACGCGCTCATCTCTAAGTTTCACTCTTTCTGTCTCTCTCTCTCACTAAGATTGCCGTTCAATAGAATGCTGTGGTTATGGGTGGGGGGGTGGGGGGTGTTTATTGGCCGTTTTTTGCTCATTACTTGAGTATCGTTCATTCGATCTTTATCATTCCTTCAGCAAATCGATAAATAATTTTAATATCTCTAGAAGGTACGAACGATCTATCTTCAAAACTGTAGGAGATTTGACGTTTTTTCCAAATTGCGGTGGCGGGAGGGGGCGTGGCAAAAATGGAAAATAAACTTGATCTGCCTGCAAGTATAAGAAATATATGCCTCATACATGTCTAACCTCTATCTCTTACCATCTCTGAGTTCTGAGCGTTCATACAGACGGACAGACAGACATGGCTATATCGACTCGGCTGTTGATGCTGATCAAGAATATATATACTTTATCGGGTCGGAAACGATTCCTTCTCCCTGTTACATACTTTTGCACAAACTTAATATACTCTATGTACCTTCGGTACAGAGATATAGCCATGCCAAGAAATAGAGACACAAATTTTGGCATGCACATAGGTGTATACCGTACCCAGATCAAGTTTGTTTCAGATTTTGAAAATATACCCCCCCTCCCCCCTAAAACCGCTAAAAACTGTCACAGCCACAATTTTAAAGTTAGAACCTGGTGGCTTAATATATGCTATCCTAGGCCTTATATCTTACTACTCTCAAAAGGAAAATAAGATATAAGATAAGAAGAGGCAGCCACTTCATGCAGGCAGCGCTGCCTGCGCAGGCCGCGTGTGACCGCGCGTGTGTGTGTTTGTGTGCGCTCGTATGTGTGTATGCGTTTGTGTATGTAAGTGTGTTTGTATGTGTGTCTCAACTGAACAGGGTATTTTGTAGTCGGGAAACTCGACTACAGCGCTCTTACTTGTTTATTTACGAAAGGTATGCCAAAACAAAGAATTTAGGAAAATAAAAAACTCTGAAAAAAACACTTTTTAATTTTAATTAGTCCAGAAATATAAAATAATCAATTCCACATATCATGGCTTCGACTTCGCGCGTATCAAATACTTCTTCGTTTTTATGCTAAATAAACCCACAAGAATAATTTTAAACATATTCCACCTGGAAATCGAAAAAAAAATTTTATTACAAAATTTATAATTATACAATTTATAAAATATTAAATTTGCAATTTTGCCATTTCAAGTGTTTCGTCCTTCTCCGTCTCCTCTGGCATTTTTTTCTCTTCTCGAACCACACTGAGCTTCTTTACTTCCTCCGCGTTTTTGTGTTCTTCTACGCGCTTGGCCAAACGCCTCTCATATGCGTTTTTAGGGTTACACTTTCACCGTCATCTTTCACCGTCTTCAGCTGTGTCTCCAGCAGCTGGCGCTTCACCAAAAGGTCACCTGGTGATCCTACGCGCTTATGCCAAAAGCGGCACCGCTGGACAAAGCAGCAATTTTTACCAAAACGGCAAGGTGGGGGTCCTGTGGCTGGAAAGGAGCGTTTGCTTGGTGCTGGACCTCCAACAGTTGGGCTTTCTGCTGTCGAGGAGCCATTATGAGCTCCTCCAATATATATATGGAAATGTTGATTCATCTGAAAAAATATATATATATATGTAATAAAAATAAATATAATATATTAATTGATTTATTTTATTTCTCGAAGAACTGCTTACCTCGCCAGCGTGGTCCAAAAATAATGTAACTAAATTGCGAAAGCTTATCTATCAACTCTTTTGTTTTCCCCCCTTTTTCCATTTTTTCGTTTTAGCCGATTTTTGAAGTTGTTTATAAAATTAACAAAAAACTTATGTGCAAAACCGAAAATTACGTTTTGATGGCATGTCGAGATTTATTTTCATATTTTTATACCCTTGCAAAGGGTATTATAATTTTGCCCAGAAGTTTGCAACGCATGAAAATATACATTTCCGACCCCATAAACTATATATATTCTTGATCCTGTCCGTCTGTCTGTCCGTCTGTTTCTACGCAAAGTAGTCTTTCAGTTTTAAAGCTATCGAGCTGAAATTTTCCGCTGAGAAGACTGCACGCTGATAATATGTCGGAACCGACCGGATCGGATGACTATATCTTGTAGGTGTCATAGGAACCATCGGTCGGAAAATGGGTCTTACTGAGGAGCTGAGTCGATTGAGCTTTGTCATTCCGTCTGTCTGTCCGTCTGTTTCTAGGCAAAGTAGTCTCTCAGTTTTAAAGCTATCGAGCTGAAATTTTCCAAAATTACCGGATCGGATGACTGTATCTTATAGGTGTCATAGGAACCATCGGTCGGAAAATGGGTCTTACTGAGAAAAACTTTTTTGTTTTCAATGTTAGCGTCCTCAAACTCGTTCATTATTAATATTAAAATCTTTCAAACAGATTTGCAAACTGTGCTCAAAATCGGATGACTATATCTTGTAGCTGCCATAGGGCTGAACGGTCGGAAAATGGGTTTTAGTAGAAAAAAACTTGTTTGTTTTCAAGTAAATCGTTCTTAAGGTCGGTGATTATTGATATTAAACGCTTTCAAACTAATTTGAAAAAGTTGATCGACATCGGGTGACTATATCTTATGGTTGCCATAGAACTGATCGGTCGAAAATGGTTATTAGTTAGAAATTTTTTTTGTTTTTAATGTTAGCGGCCTTAAACTCTCTGATTACTAATTCTAAATGCTTTCAAATATATTCGCAAAATTTGGTCGAAATCGGATGACTATATCTTAAGGCTGGCATAGGACCGATCGGTCGGAAAATAGTTCTGCTCCACGAAACACAAGTATTGAGGCTAGGTTCTACATAAAATATGTTCCATTAATTACATTTAATCCAACATGAAACAAAAGCATATCTAATTTAAGCGATCTACGCTAAATAATTCATACCTTAATGAGTATTTTGCAAATTTTAAACCGCCATAATATACAATCTAATTAGAATGACTGATAGTCAAGCATTCACAAAACTTCAAGCACAAACAAGGCTCAACTAGCCTAGCACAAACAGGTCACTGTCAAAAAACTGTGATGGGCAAAAACATGATACAACTACAACAGGTATGGCACTCAGCTTTTATCGAGTAGCGGCGCACAGCTAAATGGGTCGAGCCTACATCATGCATTACAACAGCACACAAGTATAACGCACTCTCGCTACACTTTGTATACCAAGTTTTCATACGAAGTTTGTCATGTCTTCGATGCATCGTCGAAAATTCGAAATGCGATCGTATGCTCGTATGTTCGTTTTTTGGTTTTCTTTATGCAGTCACACACAAACATATATGCGCGTGTGTGTAGTTGATTATTGACGTGTGGCGGGTGCGTACAACTCGGCATCAGTGAAAAAAAATAATTTTAAATAGATTTAAGTCGATTTGTTTTATTTTTTGTAGTGTAATGGCTAATATATTGTTTAAATATTCCTTTAATAAATAACTTAACATAACATAGCGCACAAGGGTCAGTGCTTCAACCGAATTACCAGTCTATATACCTTTTACTCCAAAGTACATTACTTTGTGTATCGTTAAATGGGCGGGCCCATCCACACCGTCCATTACATTTCTTATATTATTATACCCTTGTAGAGGGTATATTAAAATTGTCGAGATGTTTGTAACGCATAGAAGGAAGCATCTCCGACCACATAAAGTATATATATTCTTGATCAGCATGACAAGCTGAGTTGATATAGCCATGTCCGTCTGTCCGTCCGTCTGTTCGTCTGTCCGTCTGTTTCTATGCTATCTCCTCCGTCAGTTTTAAAGCTATCTTAACCAAACTTTGCACGAAGTCTTTTGGTACAAATACGCTGCACATTTGTCGGAACCGGCCAGATCGGATGACTATAGCATATAGCTGCCATAGGAACCATCGGCCGAAAATGTTGTTTTAGTGATAAAAACTTTTTTGTCTTCAACGCAAACGTCCACAAACCTCTTATTTATAAGTTTTCTATGCTTTCACATAATTCCACCAAGTTTGATAGGACAACTATATAGTATAGCTGGCATAGAAATTGGTTGTAGAAAATGTAAATAGGAGGCCTTGTCACAAATGTGTACATTTGGCCGAATGTACATATTTGTGTCAATGGAATTAGGCTACTAATTTATATAAATCATACAAGCTACAAGGGTATAAAAACTTCGGTCGAGCCGAAGTTAGCTTTCCTCTATTTTTATATTAATTTGTAATGGAGCTCCGAAAACTGTTCGGCTATCGCCCACTGGTTGATTACAAGTAATAAGGTTTCGAAAAGTATACTGGGTTGAAGAGGTGCTCGATTACGTAAAGTGAATTTGCGCCGTTGGGTGGGTACTGACAGCTTTTGCTGATATCGAGAGTAAGAGAGAGGGAGTGTGAGCGGACGGCATACACACTCAAATGTGGTATGTGTGTGAATATATTGTTCGATACTTTACAGCAGCGTTGGTCAACGAGAGCGATGACAAAAAATGAGAGTGTATTGGTGTGCGAAAATAAAGCGCCGTGAACCAGCTTCGATCTGACCGCATCAGGCCTGTAGGCTTGTTTATTCTCTTGGCATCAGCTTCGACATGCGTTTGGCTCGTGTTTGTGTAAATAGCGAAATGTCTTCGGGCCCTGGGGGGTACCGGCGACCATCGCTGCTTTACGCAACAGTATTGGCTCGACATTTTCACAAACCATAAATACAATAGAAATCCCGTCGGCAAAACAAAAAAAATCGTGGGCACACAACCTTTTCAATCAAGTGACAGCAACACACTGAATCTGGAAGTCCCGAAAGAAAGCGCACTGAGAGAGCGCCTTAAAAAAAATACTATTTAGGGTTTCCACGTCAATTAAATTTAATCCTTAACTGTAGTCAACACACTTTTATGTACTTAAATTGATAATTGTTCATTTTCAAAAAAAGAAAATAAAAAAACATTTTTCTGCATGCCTTACCGAAATTTAAACCCAAGTCTGTTTGATTTTCAGTCTCATACCTTACCCTCTACGCCATTGCTGCCAAGACAGAGGAGGCAGCTAAATGTGCTATATAACTCAAAAGCATCTTTTATTTTTATACCCTGTTCCCATTAAAAATGGGCCTTATATCTATCTACTCTCAAAAAGAAAATAAGATCCGAGCAAAAATCCCAAAGCTATTCACGAAACAATTTTGCTTCTAGGAGCGGGGGGGCAGCCACTGCATGCATGCAGCTTGGCCACGTATGCACGCGCGTGTGTGTGTGCGTTTGTGCATGTGCGTGTGTTTGTATGTGTGTCTCAATTGAACAGGGTATTTTGTAGTCGGGAAACTCGACTACAGCGCTCTTACTTGTTTTTTTTTTGAGAATGTACATTTCCAGTGGAATCACCAAATTTGAAAATGTACATAAATGACTTTTGACAATAAAAAACTTTTGAGCCAACGGTGTACAATTCTATCAAAAGATGTGGCACAGAAATGTTAGTCATGTCAAAAAAACACCACAGTCGAATTCACCGACATATTCTTTTATGGATCAATCAGGAGTTCTTAAGCGATCGACAAGAGTTTGAAAAATGACAAACCGTTATGGAGACTGATGCGCTAGTAGAAGAATTAAGTAAAAGGAAAATCAGATGAAGAAAGTAACGTAGTAGGCTGATGTCATTTTTGTACTTCACTAAGTAGCCCTTGTATTTTGCTTTGGTTTAACCTGCTTGATTTTCTAGCTACTTATTTCATTTCCATTTCGGACTCCAACCCGAACAGATCCTCTTATTTCTCGACTGGGGAATGTTTTGATTTTCTTTTTTCATTAATTTATTTTCCTAAACATTTTTAGTATTATACTCTTGTACTACGCCTCATCGTATTGCTGCATCAAGTAAATGCTTCAGCTTTTCTTTGTACACAACGCAGGCTATTTATAATATTGGTGGTTCTTCTGACATTTTAATTTTTTTGGAGTCTGAATTGGCTTTATAAACGCGGTATGGACATCCCTTATGTAGTTTTCAAAGTTGTAACCTTCGACCCTTTGAGATTCTTAATAATAAGGTAAAATATTTTTTTTTAGTAAGTTTCAAAGTGTTGTAAGTAGATGTTAGCCGGCCCTAGGTCAGTTTAAATAAGGAACAACTATTGAATTACAATTTATTGTCGATATATTCTGTTCCAAATTGGCATTATACAGACACTAACTGTCCAACTAATCTGTTCATTACTGATGATTAGACATCGGAGTTTTTTTTCTAAATGAAGGTTGATTGAGATTTTGCATATGCAAACAAATATGCAAAATATGTAAACAAATATGCAAAATATGCAATAAATATGCAAAATATGTATTTCCATAAAAAATGTATAAAAATGGCGCCATTTACAAAAATTCGCATTCTTGAGCTTAGATTATTATAAAAACGAGAAGGTCAAGCTAACTTCGTCTGTGCCGAAGTTTTTATATTCTTGCAAATGCTGCCGATCTTTATCATTCCTTCAGCAAATCGATAAATAATTTTGTGTACTAGGTTTTGTGTAAAAGGTACGAACGATCTATCTTCAAAACTGTAGGAGATATGACGTTTTTTCCAAATTGCGGGGGCTGGAGGGGGCGTGGCAAAAATTGAAAATAAACTTGATCTGCCTGCAAGTATAAGAAATATATGCCTCATACATGTCAAACCTCTATCTCTTACCATCTCTGAGATCTCTTCGTTCATACGGACGGACGGACAGACAGACGAACAGACGGACATGGCTATATCGACTCGGCTGTTGATGGTGATCACGAATATATATACTTTATAGGGTCGGAGATGATTCCTTCTCCCTGTTACATACTTTTGCACAAACTTTATATACTCTATGTACCTTCGGTACAGAGTATAAAAAGTTTTTCTCACTAAGGCTCATTTTCCGATCGATCGGTCCTATGGCAACCATAACCCATCAACTTTTTCAAATTAGTTTGAAAGCGATTAATATTAAGAATTACCGACATTAAGAACGATTTACTTGAAAACAAAAAAGTTTTTTTCACTAAGACCCATTTTATGACCGATCGGTCCAATGGCAGCTATAAGATATAGTGTTTAGAGGAGGCATTAATTTATGCCACCTTTTATGCGAAATTGTTTATAACAAATGATCATGAGGCGTGTGGTTTAATATTGGAATATATATAGCGTTTATTACGGTTTTATTTGTGAGCGACAGCGAAATATGCGTGCAGCGACGTTAGCGTAGCGAGCGATAGACAACGACTGGGGAAGCAAGCCGAGAGAAGCATAGATAAGCTTGTATGCAGAATCTCGGTAGCCGAAGATCTGTGTCTAGATAAAAGCTGCATGCATATAAATAGATTTACAATAGTTAGATATGCAAAGCAAACAAAAGCTGCCAAAGGGGCAGTTACGTTACATTTGAAATTAGTTTTAAAATAGCAAGTTCTGCTCCCGACATGCTCCCCCCGTTGGAAGAGGCACGCTTCCAAGCGTAGTGGTCTCAAGGGGCAGAACAGCAATCTTGGCAACAGCCCTCTTGACTATGCCACCTGCGGTACGGATGACTGCAACACGAGCGACGCCGTCTTCTCCAGATATGGTGCTCTCTACTCTGCCAAGACGCCATTGGAGTGGAGGAAGGTTGTCGTCCTTAAGGACAACGATGCTGCCAGGCTGCAAGTTGGGGTTAGATGCACCCCATTTAGAGCGCTCTTGCAGTAACAACAGGTAGCTCGTACTCCATTTGCGCCAGAACGTCTGGTGCATCTGACACACAAGCTGCCAACGACTTAGGCGATCGATGCTGAGATGAGTCATGTCGGGCTCCTCAATTGCCGCATAGGAAGCACCAATGAGAAAGTGCCCAGGCGTTAGTGTCTCCAAGTCGTCTGGATTTTCTGAAATTGGACAGAGCGGTCGTGAATTCAGTATAGCAGAAATTTCACAAACAAGGGTACGGAGCTCATTAAAAGTTAGAACAGATTTTCCCACTACGCTGTAAAAGTGATGTTTGGCTGACTTGACAGCAGCCTCCCATAGGCCACCAAAATGAGGTGAGCGAGGTGGGATAAATTTCCAATTGATGCCAAACGAGACGAAAGCGCTTTGAAGATCGCTGCTATGAGGATCACTGAGAAAGAGCTGCCTCAGCTCCATTAGCTCATTTTTGGCTCCAACGAAGTTTGTAGCGTTATCGGTCCAAATGTTTTTCGGCTTGCCCCTGATGCTGATGAAGCGCTTTAGGGCAGATGCTTTAGATGAGATGCTTTAGTGGCGAAGCAAACGAAAATGGCGATATAGCATTTCACTGGGGGCCTGTTTCGGACTTCTGACTTGGAATAAAACGGTCCACAAAAGTCAAGTCCAGTGGTAGACGATTTGGCTGCACACGATCCGCCGGCAAAGGCGCCATCGAAAGCATCGAATGCACTTGCTGATTACGGCTGCAACTGTTTGTCGACCACCAATAGGCCAAAATCTTTGCCGTAGGGCAGCTAGCAGAAATTGATGATTGCGACCGTTACTGGATGATGCTTTGGCAACAACATGGGGTGCCTGGCTTCATAATCTAGCAGCGAATTTGGAAGACACCCGCCCACTCGCAATAATCCAGTGTCATCTACAAATGGACGCAACGAGACCAACTTGCTCTTTGACGACAGCTCCTTCTTGGTGCTCAAGCTTCCGTATTCCTCAGCAAAGTGGACCCGTTGGACTGCCTTAATGAGGAGATAAGTATCACCTTTGATGTCATCAACTGTCAAGGGACCCTGTTGGCGTACATCACCTTTGTATCGCTAGCTGCATAAAGCGATATACGTAGCCAAAGACCCTCTGGAGTTTGCCAAATGAATTTTGGAACTTGCAACCGAACGAAATGTCTAACTGCTGTGCAACGACAAATGCATGACGCCTGCGCTCAGGCAGGTCCACTAAATCGGGCGTACTTTTTGGCCATTCAGATTCATCCGAACTTTATAATTTTGCCCAGAAGTTTGCTACACATAAAAATATTCATTTCCGACCCCATAAACTATATTTATTCTTGATCAGGGCGACGAGCTGAGTCGATTGAGCTAGTCTCTCAGTTTTAAAGCTATCAAGCTGAAATTTTGCACAGAGTCTTCTTTTTATATGCGCGCTTCTAATATGTCGGAACCGCCCGGATCGGATGACTATATTTTATAGCTGCCATAGGAACCATGGGTCAAAAAATGGGTCTTAGTGAGAAAAACTTTTTTGTTTTCAATGTTAGCGTCCTTAAACTAGGCCATTATTAATATTATATGCTCTCAAATAGATTTGCAAATTTTGTTCAAGATCGGATGACTATATCTTATAGCTGTCATAGAAACCATC
>JBAMBO010001302.1:0-271113 GCA_037044535.1 Lordiphosa magnipectinata
TCATATTCCTTATGAACAGCCTGGAGATCATGCTGCTTTAATTTACATTTGCAAAACCCTTTTTTTGACAGCGTCCCCCGACAAAGTTTTTGGCTCAATTATTTCAACATGGTTGCGGCAAAGAAACAGAAAAAGGCTTTGGAGAGCACCAACACCCGTTTGGCGCTGGTGATGAAATCTGGCAAATATTGCCTGGGTTACAAGCAGACACTGAAGACTTTGCGCCAAGGCAAGGCCAAACTGGTGCTGATTGCCAACAATACGCCCGCTTTGAGAAAGTCAGAGGTTGAGTACTACGCCATGTTGGCGAAAACCGAGGTCCTGCATTACAGTGGCACCAACATTGAATTGGGCACCGCTTGTGGTAAATATTTCCGTGTGTGCATCATGTCCATTACTGATGCTGGAGATTCGGACATCATTCGCTCATTGCCCGACAACTAAAATATGAGGCGACGAGAGGAGACGCGGTTGCTTTATTTTTTTTGTATAATCTGAAGCAGGAAAATAAAGTTTGATGTTACAAAAAAAAAAATAGTAAACCAATCAGCATTCGTCAGTGGGACAAGAAAAGCAGTCACATTTCTAGAATGTTGTTGATGCCATTGAGACAAGTGTATACTTGTACTTGTGATGAGTTCACAAAAGGTAAGTGACAGATTAGTTGCCTCTACTTTCGGTCAAAATTTAGACATATTTTTGTTCAGTGGAACGCGTCCTGTATTTCCAAGCAACGTAAACCGTCTGTCAGTAGTCGAATGTACCACATTTTGTCTTGTTATTCTGCTTAGGTCCTCTACAAAGGCCTGGTCTTTGATTTAAACATAATTTTTTACGTTATTTTATCCACATTCATAAGTTTTTTAGCATTTTTCAGTATTTTCTACGTTATTTTATCCACATAAGTTTTGGGTTAAATAAAAAAAATTGTTTTTATTGAACAATTTCAATTGGTGTGCAACAAAATATCTATTATAATGACTAAGGAGCTAAGGGAGCCACACCCTCTAAACGCTCTCTGTGCAATTGACCGCGATTTTGTTGTACCAGTTGCTTGACATCATAGAACCATTTGCCTGCAATTAAATTGAATTAAAATCAACATCACACACACACAAAATCATTGTCCCCCACCTATGCTGGTGTTCTTCAGGCAATCCTTAAAGGTCTGACAGCCTTCCATGCTGCTTAAAACACCAAAAACCGACAGATCCGCCAAGCTGGGCTGTTTGCCACCCATAAATTTGGTATTCCGCTTCTTCAATTCACTATTCCATTTGTCCAAAGCATCGTACATATGAGATCTGACATCGTCGGTAAGAGCATGACGACGTTTTAGCATTTTGGCTATGATCCACATGGCGGTGGCACCACCATAAACCATCAGATCGCGTTCCCATTTAGGGAAATGCACTTGCCATTCGCCAGCGTCTGAGAACCATTCAAAGGTCTCCAGCGATTCACCGAGTGTCTGATAACAATTGGGCGAGATTAAGTGAACCAAATGATCATCGGCCCACCCACGCCACTTGCGTTCCGATCTACAAATAAAGTGGAATTCATTAGAGATTAATATTTGAAGGTAAAATTGGGTTGTGCTTACTCCTCCGACTCCTTGGTGATATTTTTGGGCGCCTTCTCCTGATACATGAGAAAATATTTATTTAAAATATCCTGTTTCTTTTTGCCATCATCATCGAAGAACGAGATGTGCGGATAGTATTTGGCCAGGTAACCAATATCTCGATCCTTGCTTTTATCCTGCATATATGTGGCCACCAGGGAGATAATAGCACTGGAGTCCACCATTTGCACATATTGACCATCCCTTTGTCGTATTAGAACCATGGGCACCTTCTTGATGGAGGACCATTTGATATCTTGCCTTAGAACAGCATCCACTTCCACCACCGAGTACGAGATGCCCATGTAATCTAGGTAGGCGCGTACTTTGCAGCAAAATGGACAAGTCTGATATTGAAACAGAACAATATCGAGACCGGAAGTATCTTTGGGGTTGATGTAGCGCTTGGTTATCCTTAGATCCGATGGCAAAGATTCACAAATTTGGGGTGGCGTATGCTCATGTTCTTTGTGCGCATTTCGATCATGCCAGGTGGTATAGAGGGTGTACACGGATCCGGTGGCAGCTCCCACCATTGCACCCAACATGGTCAATTTGAAGGTTCCATTTGGTTTCTTAGCAGTCGCCGCATTCTGTGCCAGCTGCCGGCTAAAGCTAAATCGATGGGTATGGGTTAATGTGCCAATTTTGCCCCGACTGCTGCTCGGCAGTGGGCGTGCCAGGGCAGTGGCCAAACGAAAACATGACATAATTGCACCTTTTGTTTTGATCTATTTGACTAATTTTACTAATTATGCAAAAAAAAATTACCCCCCGATAAAGGTAAAACCGTCGACAGTTACATGCCTTAGCACTGAATTTATGCACTAGTTCAAAGCGGAACTGCTCTGCATGCATTTCGGAACTAGTGTGGAGTCTAATGTTGGCGATAGCTTTTTTGCAATCGATTTTAGCCGAGGGCTAAGCAAGAAGTTCAAGAATGAAACCACATTCTACAATTGCCTTTTAAATCAATCATTTTTATTTACGTTTCTTGTTATAAATGTGGCTTTATTTACATTTTATATATTTTAATTGTATTTCTGGGTTTTTAGGTATTATTTAGTTGCTCAAATCAAGCCAAAGCTGAAAAAAATATATATCACTTGCCTGACAACGACCTCGAAAATCAAAAAAATAAATTGTTTAAAACAAAATTTGAACAAAATAATAATTTTGGTCACTTTGTTTTTTTTATTATTAATATTAAACATAGGCTTACAGACAATTTAATAACAATTAAAAAAGGGTTAACTAAAAGTTACAAATATTTAACAAAATAAACTAAATCGTAAATTGCTTGTCTTCAAATTAAAAAAATTCAACTACATATTTGGACAAAGAATCACTGACGAATTCCCCTATATAGACGCCATTTTAGTATATGGATTAAATATTTGTGTGTGTTTTTTTTTACAAATTTGAATTCTTATATATATATATTGGGTATATATATCGCTGATAAATAACTCTGTCTGTGATGCATAAATATTTTGAAACTTAAAAAGAATAGAAGCCATATATTGTATATTGTGGTGTTAGCTTAAACACTAAATTTAAGGTTTTAAATATTGTAATTTTTCTTTTTACTTAAACATAAATCAAATTGGTATTAACGTTGACTAACATGCCACACAATCAAATAACTTTTATCGCCTCGATTTTCGATTGTTTGATTTGGTTCCAGTTGAATACTGTTCTCCATGTCATTGTCATCTGGAAAGGTAAGTGGGGGAAGGGGGGGAAAATATTACAAATTTATAAATACAAATCACAAAATGCATTAGTTTTGGGTTAAATGTACATACATATCCACAGTACCACAGTGAAATTGGATGAGAAATATTTATAATTTTTACAGTGCAGAACAATTTATTCAAAATTCGAAACTTTTTTAAGACATCATTTACATATTTCTAGACTATCAGCCGTGCTTCCACTTTCACTTTCGCAAAAGTTTTACGATTTCAAACCGGTTTTCCGACCAAATTTGGTCTCCAAATCGCAAAAATTTATCGAAAGTGAAAATGGGAGCATGACCGTATGCTCCATTTTCTTACTCTGTTTACTTGTTTATACTAAAATTTTTTCCTGCTAAAACTTCTTAGCTTTTAATTACCACCTTATCTGTTTTCCTTTTGTAAGTTCTTTCTGTTGATCAGGACATTTGAGCGGAGCTTAAACCAGAACAGTTTACCGAAATTAATCGTAATAAACTCAGAACTAGAACCGATTACTTGATTGGAATCATCAACACCGTAGGTTTGGTTGCAATGGTTGAAATGGGTGAGAATCCCATTTCATCACTTAGGCCAATGAAGGCCCGTTGTGTTACCATATAACCCTTTTTACGCTGCGATGGTTTCCCGTTAAACCATTTAGAAAATATCACAAATTTGAGTAGAGAGGCTACATCTATTTCAGAGATGTCTGACAGATCGTTTAGAAGAGGACGACCCAAAACTGTGAGTCGCCTTCTGCTAAGAGCTGGGCAATGACAGAAAAGGTGTTGTACACTCTCCTCCTCGTCCACTGAATTGCAGCTTCTACAGAAGTCATTGTGTCTGATGCCGAGCCTAGCGGCGTGTCTTCCTATTAGGCAGTGTCCAGTAAGGGCCCCTACTAGTAGGGAAATATGCAGTCTTTCTAGACGGAGTAACGCCCTAGATTTTTTAATACTAAGAGTAGGCCTGTAAGCCTAGATACTTCACATGTGTGAACCTTAACAAAACCTTAACTTTATACCGGTACAGTTTCGGTACCCTTTACGGAAATCCGTAATAGTTTACGGTTTGGTTCATTTTATCAACCATCCGTATCTTGAACTCCTTGTATGTTCAAATTTGAACATGAGATTTGACCACGATCCACTCGTAGCATTGAATATTATATCACTCTTTGTAACATTAAATTTACTTAGGGCTGCTGACAAGGGTCAGACACACCACTTGAAAAGGTCTTAATATGCATCGTGTGAGGCAATATAAATTCCTTACACGAACGCACAATTGTATTTACAAACACGGATGTGGCATACACACACATACTTAATTAAGACTAGAGTTAAGGGAGGAGAAATTTAGAATAAAATTTACAACCGTGCTCATTTAAAGGTGTCTAATTCTATACATTGTATAGGCAGCTCTATCGGAGGCAAAGGGACGGGATTCCAGCGTGATGCAAAATGAAATACTCATTTTAAAATCCACTTGAAATCTGAAATTTCCATGAGCTCTGAAATATGGGATGGGATCGAATTTTCTTTTCCTCTCCTGATATTTTTCCCATATTCCTTTTACATCTTAATTTATTTTGTTGAATCATCTGCGAGTTCTAAACTGCCTATAAGACTAAAATAAAACTAATCACATTATCAAAATAAGCAGACATAAATGGAAGACTTCAAATAAAAGTTCTCCATAAACTTATTTAAGTCAAGGCTGCAAACTGGTTCGGTTTAGGATAATTGCACCTATTGAACATTTACCTCTCTAACCTTGAGAAGCCTGTTCTTTTTGTATCTTTTTGTCATCTTTCTTAAGAACATAATAAGCCTACTGATAATAGAATCCAGAGGTTCTTTAAAAAAGTACAGTAAAGGTAAACAAATTATTTTGTGTATAATACAATTGTTGTTTATAGTTTCGAGCAAACATAACTTCATCTTCTCGCTAAGTATTTTCTCAACAATTTCATTCCTAGTCCTAGGACACTGCAAACTCTATTTTACACCTTCGAGAAGAATTGACATGAAGCCACCAAATTTATGGTCAAGTTATAGTCTCGCAGATTTACGTAGAGAATCCAGTCGACAGTTTATAATATGTAAAACTCACCGAAAAAGGCAGTGCAAGTTTCTTAAAGATCCATTTAATCAAAATGTTGGGTTAGATGCTTTTGGCGATTTGCAGCCTTGGTTTTAATAGCACAAGCAAAAACTTTGGCTGTGCTAGAGTTTTCTAAACATCTATGGCAACAGTCAATAGGGAATCTCTCTGACAGGCCTTCACACATGTATGGAAGCAGCTGACATTTAAAAATCTTCCATTTAAATCTTCCTTAAAAAAAACTTTTTTTCGTACGTTTCACTATCTCATTAGAATTGTTTAACCACTTGTACGCGGACAAAGTCGAGGCTGGTTAAGCTACTATACAACAAAGAAACAAAGAAATTAACACTCTAGTCGGTATAATAATCGATTAAGGGGCCTTGCAAATCAGGTGGCCAGATAAAAGCTAGCTGCAGTTATCGCTTCATCATTTCTTATTTTGATTATGTTTTTGTTCAGTGGCCTAAGTCAAAGAAGCAGCACGTGTATAACTATAAATTGCTGATTTTTACTCTTCATTAAACCTTTTCCAATCTGCTGATTAGGGTTCGGAACATTTTAAATACCATAGTTCACAATTTTGATTAGAAATTAGTAAGCAAATATTAAGTGCACCATTTAGTTTGGTAGTTTGATTAGAAGCCATTTACACGATATTAAATTATCAAAAAGGGTAAAATAAGAGAAAAAGTATTAAGTTAAAATATTTCTAAAACTACTTTTGGTTAAATAATTGTGTCAAAATTAAAAAATAAAATATACCTAAACCAACCGCCACTTTGTGAATCATCTTAAAGCTTTTGTATTGTTTAGTTAGTTCCCCCAATTTTGGAGTCGAACGTACGAAATATAAAAGAAAAATAAGTTGAGCCTTTAACCTTCTATAATTCAGCTTTTGCAACAACTTACAAAAAGAGAGCGAAAAATTTTAATTTATCAGATTGATTGAATAACACAGTTCGACAAAATCCAACTTTTTTTAAAAACCAGGCATGAAACCCTTAAATTATGATAAAAAGGACCTCTGTATGCAGTACCTCATACCCAGTTTTTCAAATAAAGCCTCGGTTCGCGTTTTATGTGTACTTTTGTACTATAATATACTATATTCACTAGTTTTATAAATTTTTCATCACAGTTTTTCGAAATTTCTATAATCCTTTTTTAGTACCCGTCCATAACTCTAAAAGAAGTGCTATGCTAAATTTAAGTTCAATAGGCTAAACCGTTTGTCCTGAGCGTTGGGGATTGAGTCAGTTAAGCTAAGTTCACACAGGCAAATAAATAGACAAATTTTTAGCAAATTTTGATGAAAATTTTGCTAAAAGTTTGCAGGACTTAAAACATAAACTATGGTTCCATTCACTAATAATTTGATCAAACATGTCCGAGAAGTGCGCCAATTCAGCCAAATTTTTATAAAAATTTGTCAAATTATTTGTCTGTGTGAACTTAGCTTTAAATTTTTGCAAAAAAATAACCTAAGTAGGATCAAATCAGTCTTTCGAGTTGTGTTGGGTAAAGGTTGTTCTGAACATTCTGAACATGTTCACTTGTTCATTTTTATTAAGTGATTCAACTCACTCAAATTGCTCACTTGTTCTTGTTGAATTTTTGTTTTTGCCGTCGGGATTTCAAAGGGATGGGTCTCTGTAGCACTGACCGCTTTATTGTTTTTGTTGTTTCTGCATGGCTTACACACATATGTACCTTATTTGTGTGAATCTGCGTCGTTTAACCTAGCGCTCACTTTCCCGCTCTCTCTGTTTCGCGCTCTTAGCGTTGTCTGAGCGCCATACCTGTTACCTGTGGTTCAGGCCACAGAACAGCACACAGAGCAAAGCAGACAGAACAATTTACAGAGCAAGAGATACAGAAGAGCTCACAGAGCAAGGCAGACAGAACAATTCACAGAGCAAGAGATACAGAAGAACTCTCTGAGCAAAGGAGACCGAACAGCTCTTAGAACAACTCAGAGCAAGACAGACTAAACCAGATAGATGGAACAAGATTGACTGAACTGGACTCGCTGAAATGAGGAATTGAAGAAGAATACGTTCACTTGTTCAGTTTAAAGCCCTTTACGGACATCCGACGTTCGTAATTTAGCTAACTTCGTCATATGTTTCGTCACCGTGGAACGTAAGAGTAGTGTGACCAGAATTAAGAAAAAATTACGCCGAAAATGTAAGTTATATTTAGATATTTTTAGTTTAACTGGCGGCGGGTCACACTGCTCGATCAACTGTATTTTGTTTTAATGCCAAGATGTTTTTTGCCATTTCTCCCCAAGCCTTGTTCACAAAGTCCGAATGCTTGGGGTGGTAAGAACCCATGGCCACCAATTGGGCCTTCCCAGAATGCAGCAGCAGCTACAACAACACCTATATGTTGCCCATCTCAGTGATGCCACTGATTCACCCGGGTCAGAATGCCGTCCACCACCACCTAAGGCGACATCAAATAAATACCATCTGCGTCACAACACGGCCCCCGCCCAACGGCTTTGCCTCGGCGGGCGCTGAATCCTGCCCAGCATGCGCTGCGAGAACCCAGAACATGGTGCATTCTCAATGCTGCGTCAGCTGCTCAAAGCACAATAAAGCCGACAGCCAATTTACATAGTCTCCACAAATGTGCTGTTAAGCGTAACATTGACTGTTAAGGGTGACATTCAAATTCTTATCTCCGTACTTGCAAAAAGTTCAAGTGGCGAAGTTATAACTTCTGCTTCTTCTTCCCTCAATTATTGTATGAAACTTCTCGTTGCTTTGGATGTCCGTATGGGGCTTAAAGAACAACTCACGTTTGTTCACTTACTCATGAATAACCCAACACTACTTTCGAGTACGTTAGAGTTATTTTGAAACTCGTTACAAGGAAATTTGGAATCAAGTATGAAACTGTCTCGGTTTCTATTTCAAAAACTTACATTAAAAATTTATACATCAACTTGCTGAGAGCTATGAACTACATTTCACAAAATTGATTACACTTTGAATAAAATTTTATGGCACGATTTTCTTTATATAAACGTGAACCACACCCTAATTTTGTACTTAAAGTTGGATCTTTTCAAAATCCTTTCCTAATATGCCTCCAAGACACAAAAGTAATAGATTATTTAAAACTCAGATGGGTTGGGCGTTGTTGATTCTACGAATCGGACAAAGCAGTTTATGCATTCTTTTAAAAGAAACTCATTTTGAAAGAGAGCTAAAGAACTACGCCCTATAAATTTTTGTTTAAATTAAAAAGTTGCTTAAATATTTGTGAAATTTATATACAAAAGTTTTCCAAAAACCCAGGCTTGAGATTCTACTTCATTTTTCTTCCAACAGGACAAAGGACAATTACATCAAGGACATAACAAATAGCATCCACACCTGTGACCTGTTGTGTAAAGGTACTTGGAGGACAGTAGTGGTTTTATAGTGCATAATTAACATATAGGAGGAGGTATTTGTGTGCCGTGAAGTAAAACATTTATAAAAACAAAACCAAACAAAATTGTTGTCTTAACAAAAACCTTGGGGATTTAAATCAGGTCACGGCTGAGAGGGCTGAGACAAAATGCTGCATTCCAAATCGAAGTTCCCCCTACAAATTGAAGGTACTACGAGCGCAAAGTTAAAACAAACAAAACAAAAGAAAAGAAATGCAATTAAATTAAAGTTAAACAAAAGCAAAAGCATATAAAACTGGACAAACTAAAAAAAAAACAAAACAAAACAAAAGAATAAATAAAAGGCTTACGTATCGACTTTCCAAACTATCAAATGCGCTGCATTATCACTAGCATCGAATTTATCATTTCCTGCAGATGGGATAATGCAAGGATTTTAATGAGTTTAATGATTGTAGATGAGGGTAGGCAATGGAAGCAGAGAAGTTGGCATTGAGAAAGAAATATTGGTATACCTGATGAAATTGTAAAAGTGAGGCGCTTTCGTCAGCTGAGAGCTTTTGCTAAGACCATGAGAGTCAGTCTACACCACTGCCGGCCAAATGGAGAGGACAAAAATGTGTGCTTGTGTTGGTGAGCAAGAGAACTCTCTCCAGACTACAGCCGTTTTACTTGCAATTCAATGTTCACCGATGCACACAATCATGAGTTCGGCTCGCGTTTGCGTAAAAACACGACAGACTTCGGATCGTGGTAGCTATGGCTGGCCGAGTCTGGTCTACACTCATGGTCTTACCCGGTCTCCAAAGTCCCTCGTGATTTTCACACAAACGCGAATCGAACTTATGAATGGGTGAATCGGTGAACACAGAACGCAAGTAAATCGGCAAAAGTCTTTTGTGCTGACTAACGCAAGCACATTTTACTGTTCTCTTCCTTTGGCCGACTCTGGTGCCAGCGGCACACTTAAGATATAGTCATCTTAGAACAGAGCGCCTCACCACATTATTCCATCAAGTTCGTATACATTTTCAGATTACACTCAGAGAGCTTTTAAAAATTATTTTGTCTTGATTTTTTTAGTCTCTGTAGAGGCAGAGAATAGAGAACTTTTTAGAGCTACTGAAATGCTGCCGACATCGACATCTCTGCTACCGTTGCCTACCCCTGTTTTAGATGATCTTAGATCTTAGCAGTGGTGTCCAAATTACCCAAATGAAAGACTTGCAAGCGCACACTCTTTAAAAAGTCTTGTTTAAAATATGTGCAATAGAAAGAGTAACTGTAAAATGGACAACACTGTCTTAGAGCTTAGCTAAGGGTTTGTTAATACGAGGGCAGTTTAATAAGTCAGTGTTCTTATGAATTTTAATCAAATCATGTGACAACTGAAATGATAAAAGATCCCGCTTCTAAAAACCGATAGTGTTTTTCTCTTTTAAACCCCATTCGCAGTTATGAAGTAACGAAAAATAGAGTAAAAATCGAATCATACAAACAATTTTACGTCTGCTCTCCTGTCAAAATTGGTATATGAAAATTTTACATTACTTCTCGTTACTTTACAACTGCGTATAGGGCTTAAACTTCAAATTTGTATTTATGTTTATTCGACACTCTTGATGGCAAAGCGTTTCAAACGAATTCTTCTTCTTCTTTATTGGCCCGATGTAGCATCACAACCGATTGGCGGTGTTGGCCTCTCGGTGCCCTCCACTCGCTTCTGCATTGTGCGAGCTGGCACCAGTTGTTCACATCAAGGTTGGAAATGTCTTTCCGCACTTGATCATCCCATCTTAGTGGTGGGCGACCCCTCCTGCCTTGTCCTCCAAAGTCAGCAGCCTTCGCTTTGTACGTCTTTTTTACTGGAGCTTCTTCATCCATCCGGATTACATGTCCTAACCAGCGCAGCCGCTGTTGCTTTATGCGCTTGACTAGACTGATGTCCTTAAAGAGCTCATACAGTTCGTGATTCATTCGAATGCGGTATCCATCGCCAACTTTTAAAGGTCCATAGATCCTCCGAAGGATTTTTCAAACGAATTGGTTCTTGGCAATGACAACTTTTACCAATTCCGATCAATTGAATTTGGGAACGGAAACAGTCCAGATACAACTTTTTTACGGAATAACAGTTTGTTAACCTAGACTCCTTTAGATTTAATTCTGCTTTTTTTCACATTTTTTCTATAACTTACAAATTATAGAATTTCTGCAGGTTTTCATTGAAATTGTTTGTTTCAGTGATGATCTCTTAAATCCACTTAAACCTCTTGTAGCAGAGCCATTTCTTCAGCTTGGAAAATAGTAGCGGGGGGGCCAATTCTGGAAAATATGCAGTTCGTAGCCCAATTACTAGAATTCTGATATGGCAACCGTGCTTTATCATGGTGGAAATTTAATCGTTCCGTTATTTCTTCACATCAAAGTGGAATCTGTCCAACAGCTTGGCATAATATTTCCCGGTGAACCTTTTTAAGTAAAAAGAGTCTGAAGAAGTCCTCTGCTTTGACTGCTTCTTAGGCTTTGCTATGTTGTGATGGATCAACACTTTGCCCAGGGGTTACAAAACGGCTCAAAACTTCTTTTGGCCTGTAGTTGAGCCTTGCCTCACTTCTTTGTACTTCTTTGAAGCGATCATACGGTTGAGCTTAGGAAAGATTCATTTCAGTTTCATTATCTTTCTGTGGATTTTATTTACCATTAGATACACGATGGTTGTTGTTGTTGTACGTGTAGGTGGGAGAGAAAGTATGTTAGATATAGAACGTGGCTTATTGAGAAGTTTTCGAATCTCTGTGATCTAGTCCCAAAAAGGTAGCGCTCTCCATGGCATTCGTTCAGAGGTCTTCTGTTGTGAGTTGCGCGTTTCTTTTGCACGGCATTCATCTACTACATCTGTGTTTATTCTAGCCCGGCTATTTCTGGTAAGCATGAGTACCCTATTGCGCTGATGGGTGTAGGTCGGTCGACTGTTTGCCTGTAGTTATCTTTCTTAGCGCTCAAGGCTTCAGCTGTCTTATCATTGGCATGAAGATGCGGACATTTTGTCTACTGGTACGTGGAGGAAGAGGGTTATTCACAAAGCCAAGGCCTGCTGCCAAGGAATTGCTTATCCAATAGGCTGCAGTGGAATTTTACTCCCAGGAATTGTACTTCTTCATTGTACCAGGAATTGTACTTCTTCAACCGTAGGCCTGCTGTCAAGGAATTGCTTATCCAATAGGCTGCAGTGGAATTTTACTCCCAGGAATTGTACTTCTTCATTGAGATGGTCCTTTTGGCTCATGGAATGATATCCTGTGTACGTACTGAGAGCTACGTTTTGAGCCAGTTGCAGGTTACACCATTAGGTTTCGCAAATTGGAGGTGATAGCATTGTAAGTCCTTTAGCCTTGTAAGTTATTATCAGAGTCTCCTGTTCTTTCTCCCATGAGCTTCCTGAGATGTTCCTTAATGCCCGATTTCCTTATTTTCGGTAATGGTTTTCTGCTTTCGCCGGCTGTCAATCACAAACTATTTGCCTCAGCTTGCTTAAAATTTATTAAATTCCAAAGTCCACTGACTTATCCAACTGCCCTCGTGTATGTAGACCTTAATTATTTCACTTACTTATGCGAAAATCAATATAACCCTCGCCACCGCACATTACCAACATATCGGGTCGTTTATTGGTAAAAGTCAAAGCACCATTGGGCTGTTGGAGCATGGGTACGGACACAAAGAATTTGACAGCATCACGATGGCCATGAAATGAAAGTTGTGCATTGGCCATGCAACACAAAGGCATCTGACCATGTGGATCAGCTGGAAATTAGAACAAAAAAAAACACTTTTAGTTTAAAGAAGAAACAAATTTTCACTCACTTGCAACTCACATGACGACTTTTGTTGCACTTCCGCCAATGGAACTGAGATGATAACACCATTGCTGGTGCCAATCCATAAACGATTGCATGACACCATCAGGGCAGTGATGCGAACAAAGCTAAAGCCCAGTTTGCCGGTACCCAACATTTTCGATACGTAAGGTTCAATATCCACATCCTGTTTGTGCTCAAAGGTGTGGGTGTTGTACAAACGCAGGGTGGAGTCCAAACTGAAAGAATGCCAGAAATAAGAGCTGACCGAGTGAGTTTTCGCCCCCCCCCGTTCTCTTACCGTATTGATACCCACACACCGGCACCCGTAGCCGCCATTTGTCGCACCTGACTCTCCTTGCGCGGATGTGCATCCAGCGAATGCACAATGTTGAGCGAGATGGGATCCACTATAAAGATCTTGTTGCGATGCGCGGCCCAAATGAGATCGCCGGCCACACAGAGGCAACGTATCGAATGATTGCGATCACCGAGCGTAACCAGATGATAACTATTCAGATCCCATTGGCCGTCTGTTTGGCGGCGGAACACGGCTAGCTGGGCATTGGCCAGCGCTACAACAACTCTGGACTCAACATGGACAATCGCTAGGACGGCATCGGGTAGGAGGACACGATGCAGGCACTCATGCCAGCGGGCCACACTGCTGTGCACATACAGCCAGCCATCTTGGGCACCTAACCACATTGTGGCGGCCACCGAGCTCATGGCAGGTTCCTCACGCTCCTTGGTATCGAGAATGGGATTGAGGGAGGACGAATGGATGCTGCTGCTATTGTTGTTGTCGGCTGTGGTTGTTAAACGTTGCGGAGCTCCGGGCAGAGCCTGACGTATTTTGATAGCCTCCACATTGCCTATAGGCTCTGAGGCATCCACCTGACCATTGGATTTCTCTGTGGCCTCTTTGGCCTCCTCCTCTTGAACGGTCTCCTCTTTGGATTTCGGTTTAACTCTTACAAATTCCACTTTGCCCAGCATCTCGGTACCTTCGCCTGGACGCTGAAGCATTTCCCCCGCCTTAACCACTTCCGATTGCTCCAGCAAGGCATAGTCCCCCTCCATGGCTCCGGGCACCGAGGCTATGCATAGCAAATGAGAGGAGCAAATGGGGAAGGCATCCAGAACGGTAGCCGATTGATTTGCATCCACCACACTGACCGTACTGGCAGCATGGGTGCTCGTACAGATCCACACAAAGGAGCTCAGTTGCGTTTCCGGCTCTTGGGTCTCGAGGCTCGCTCTGGCAATTTGCCTATCCAAAGCCTCCACACTTTGCTCCGTTGTGGGACTCGTAATTTCTGCTATCTTCAGCGTGGATTTGGGTGCATATGGCGAATTGCTGGGTATCAAGCATTGCCCATCTTTGGTGAATCCCCCCTGAAGATTCACTCCGGCCGCACAGAACACTTTCATGTGCGGTGAGGCCTCGGCCAGGGGGTTACAGTAGACGGGTACGGGTACTCCGCCAGAATGACGATTGGGATTGGTTTCCTGATTCGTCTTGTTAATGGGCAAACTCCAGCCGTAGGCATGCAGTCGTCCATCTTCCTTCTGGACATGGGCACGCAATTGGCGATACTGTTCCCTTCTCCGTGCACTAATTCTCTCCGAACTGCCATCTTCTGAATAATCCTTGGCTACAATTAGGGCATTTGCCAATCCTGCACTGGCCGGATGTGGTGGTGGTTGACCGGTTAGGGCAAAGCGATTATCGCCTCCTCCACCACTTCCTCGGCTGGGTGAGCCATGACTATGGGCTGGGCTTCCTCCGCCTGTGTGACGAAACATAGGACCCCCTCCTAGTCCATCGGCTATACGGTCCGTTGGACGATTGGAGGGGCTGTGGAAGATACATTAGCATCAGCTCTCGCAGCTTTAAAAACTTGAGACTCACCTAAAAAGATTACTAAAGTACTTCCAAATGCCTTGCTTCGATTTCTTATCCAAATTGTCGACAGTGCGTGAGGCTCTGAGGATCTCTGTTAAGCGCACAGCCTCCTGGAGTTCCATCAAACGTTCCTTGTACTGATTACGTTCCATGAGCACCATGGCCATCTCCACACGTGTAAAACGCTTGCGTTGTGCCAGTGGCACATCATTCTCCTCCTGCTCGGTGTCTGCAAGGAAATGAATACTAAAACTTGTCCCTCTATTAGATAGTTATATGCACTCACTTTGTTGTTTCACCTGCTCCTTGGTCTTTTTCAGCTCATCTTCTAGCTCACTGATACGTTGCCTTAGCTTCGTCCTTGACTGCTGCATGGCATTTAATTCTTCTCGCACTATTTCTATTTCGCCCGTGAGCTCATCCACTTTGACTATCAGGTCATCCTTGACAATGTTCAAGGCATTTCTGTGAATTGAATTGACATAAGTGGGGCAAATAAAAGTGCATCGATTGAGTTAGGACTCACTTGGTTGCCAGCAGCTCATTATTTTCCATAATGAGATTTTCCACCTCTTTACCCATGCCTGGAAAGATTAAGGAATGAATATTAATGAAAGTGTAGTCGTAATCCAAATTGGTGATAAAAATCATAGATAAACTAAGGCAAGCGGAGGTAAAATGCAAGTGTAATAAGTTGTTGGTGAGATTTATGAGAAAAATATGGTTAATGATTTGACCTGACCCACTACGACTAGGAAAAGTTGGACAAAGGTTATTTCTAGTAAATTAAAAGTATTCTAACAAGGTGATAGTCTAGTGACGAAAGCGCATAGTAAAGACCCACCAAATGTAATATTAATCTTCTTATAGTCAAACGTTCGGTGCGGAGCCTTAGGTTTTGAATTTTATCTTAGTCCATGGCTTCTTATATCGTAGACAGGTTTTTGACTTTATTCTCCCATGGAATCCTAACTTTAAATATTCGATTTTTAAAGCAAATTACATGAAAGGTATTCCATTTGAGAACTATTAGTTCATATCGTGATGTCTCGAGTATTATAAATTAGCTTCTGGAGACTCTGCGCTTAACTCCAATAAGTGCCTTTTTATCGGACATACCGAAATTTCTTAGCCCGACTGACTGACTAACATATCAGCCCACAGACCACACACTGCTTGACCTGGAGATCCATAATCAATATAGACCTTTCGATGAGGTTATTTGTACCGCAGCGCATACTGAAAGAAAATCAAGACCAACCGTTTCTCATTATACCATTCTGTATGAAAATGGGTTTGGAAGATCTATGGGCCAATATGGGCAGAAGACCGTAGGGTGGGAAAACTGCTTAGTCCGAAATGAACTACGTTTTAAGTGGGGTTGTAAACCGATCGCAGTCCCGCGATCAAGTTGGCTTTCAATTCTGCTATCCACCATAAAAAAAATAAAGCGCAGCAAGAATATACAAAGACTTATACTATGAGGTAAAGTGACATATAACCAGGATTATGATGGCGAGAGGGGATCTGTTATGGTTCTAGCATTCCATGAATATGTTATCGTAAATTTCAATAAATATTTACTTACGACAATGTTGGGAAAATTTAGGGTGGGAATCTACTTGTCCTCCCATAAATTTTAATCTTGATTTTAGGGTTCAATAGGCTATAACTTTTAGGTAACTGACAAAAATGCAACCCAATTTCCATTATTATTACATGATAAGATGGTTCCAACAAATATCCGAAAAGCACAATGGCGGCTTGTAGCAAATGGGATTAGTTTGACAAAATTGCTGTAAATCAAGTAAAATTTGACTTTGAAGGCCGATATCGAGACCATTGGCATTGAGCGCGCTCACCAGCACACACCAATCATCTAACATAAATCATCAATCAACAAAAAAGTGTTTGGCTGCTGGTGAACGTGTTTGATAGAATTTTAAGGCAACAGAGTCATCAATATATTTTTGTTGGCGGAAGATTTGAATTTTTGGCAACAAATAGCCAAATAAAATTTAGAACAGACTGTTAAATTTATATGACCGTCGTCAATAGCAGCAACTGCTTCTAGAATCCCCTTGAATTTTCCTCAAAACTTTGTTAGCCATTTAAAATTTGTGGTAATCCCGGCGAGAATGTACACAACAAACTCGAATATCTGATGGCCAGATCTTTTTCCTATTTAAAAACGGTAATTTAGTAATATGAAGATCTCCTGTGTTTTGCCAGCAGCCAAATTACATAACGCTAGGTTTTATTAAGAGTTACTTTCGCTATTAGTTCATCCAGGGCAACGCAAAGAAGGGTCTGCAGATGTTCATTTTAATAAAGTATTTAATGGGCTGAGAGTCCTTAACGATGCACGGGACATCATGAAATAATCCTTGAATTTGTCCATTCTGTAATTTTGTACTGTCACTTCAAAGAACAACTGGGAGCGCACGCGAGGCTGCTTCGTTTTGAATAGGCGGCTTTTCAAGCTTTTCTCCTCCTCCGCAACAACCAGTAGAGCCTTGCACGAATTTCCGTGAGCTACTTGCGAGACCACGTCCTCCGCCAATTCATTAATTAAAAACAAAGAAGTTTCCACATTCATTTTGTTTTTGTCTTCATTAAATTTCTTGTTTGTTTACAACTGACAGCTGTGTGCTATCGATAACAAATCACAATCAAGCAATTCTAACAAACTATTTCTTTGATGTATTCACATCTAACACAATCACGAAAATTGGCAATCATGTTTGCATTGATTTTTTGTCATCGATTTATGCTGGTGAACGCGCTCATTGCTTACACTGCATGTTTGATTTTTCTCAGTTGCATTGATATGTCAACTGTCCTAGTGTGGCCTACAAAAATTCTAATGAATTTATAATGACATAAGATATGACTTTGTCGTGCCAACTCGTATTCAGCAGGAATTAGTTAAAGAAGCTTGGGATACTTTTCACTGAAGAGCAGTGTTATTGTCGTTCTGAATAATTCGTTCAAATTTCCGAATTCTCGAATTCTCCAAAAGGTAAGGTTTGGAAGATAGAGCTCGGATGGTGGAGTTTAGATCCTGAACCGACCCGGCTCTACGGGGTTCGGGTTTGCAGCCTTATAAAATACAAACATCGAATGACTTTTACAATTTTTTGAATAATTTTACCTGTAAAGTGTGATTATTCAGAAATTGTGCCTGTTATGTTAAATTATTCAGAATTATTTAAAGTTCGTAATCCGGTTTTATATTGAATAAACTGCTAGATCGTAATGTTAATGTTAGATATAAATAAGAGAGATATAATTAGAGAAGTATTGCAAGGCATATTGGGGGCTCACAATTAACTGCGAAAAATCAAAGGTGCTAATTTTTAAAAATCACTGGAGAAGGCTTGCGTTTGCGGAAAAATGGCAACTGGGCGACATTGATTTGGAGGTGGTAAAATCATACAAATACCTAGGAGGATTTATCAGAATGCCCAATTTAACTTTCACCTGGAAGAAAAACTAAAAGATGCTAAAATAGCGATAAATAGTACTTGGAGAACGATACTAGGCAAAAAAGAGGTTCCTACCAGCAAAAAGTATAAGCTGTTTAATGCCGCAGTGAGGGCAATAATGTGTTATGGAGCACAAGTATGGGGGACAATGATACGAAGAAAGGGGAAAGTTTTCAAAGATACTTTCTTAAGAAAATTTTTCGTCTACCACAATACACACCGAACAGAATGTTATATCTGGAGACCGGACTATCGTTACTTCATTTATATACTGCACTTCGATTATATGCAAAAAGCCATAACCATGGAAGAAAGAAGGGTACTTAGGATCTTGGCAGAATATAAGGGCATTTCCACAGAAATGTCAACCGCAGCCAAAAATGTAAAAGTGGTTAAAAACACTATGTTTTATCTAATTTTCATGGGGAAACAGTCAAATTGCATTAATGAAAGCCAATCTTACATTTATACATAGTGCATTTCGAAATATTCGGATTTACGGCCGCGCTAGAGCAATTTTTCTAATTTGGACATTAATTTTGCACTTTTTTTTTTTTGATAAAAGTGCCTTTAGATTTCTTATCCTTTTGCTATCTAAAATCTTTCTGAGGGTACAAATGGTGTAAAAAGAATGCACAAGAAACCATGAGAGACTATGTCATTGCAATAAACTTTAAGTTTTTTCTTCACATTATAATGGAAACCACATAAAAAGTATAATCCAACAAAATGTCGCATGCGACATGTCGCGTGCGAAAGTGATTAAAATTAAATAAGAAATAAACTACTAAATATTTTTGAATCAAATAAAAAACATTTTTAAGATAGATCAATGCATAATATTTTAAAATTAGTCCCATTCAAATATTCCTGCAGGTTCCGCTGAAATCAGTGTTTGAACTGTTCGCCTTAAAATCGACTTCTGTTTTTGTCGCATGCGAGTGCATTGGCTTTTTGTAATTATCTTGAAAACGAACAATTGCCCAAAATCAACTTTAGCACCAACTATAGTGCTAATCAAGGGCTATAAGTTTCGGCTTTTGTCAAAATAAAATAATTTTTTGGCATAAGTTTTTCTTCACTTTGAATGCGTACGAATGTCGAGAAATGCCAATATATTAAAAGAACATCTGCAATGTTTCAGAGAGTGGGGCTGTCTAGCCGCGGATCATGGAGTTCGAATGAATCTTGAAGATAACGCGACATGGAAAACTTGGGCTAAGAACATCACAATTAAAATGGATGCAGCATATAGGATGAAATTTGTTGAAGAACTCCGGAGAAGCTCGGAGCGAATAATTTATGACCAGCTGCACTACGATCTGGAAGAGAATAATTATTTCTCCGATGAGTTCTCCATTGAAGGAATAAGAAGTGTTTTTATGGCCAGAGGTGAGATATTAAACTTGAACTTTATCCCGAATGTCACGAGGAGTGACACAAACTGCCCTCTCTGTAACAGGAGGGAGCTAGAAAATGTCATCCATTTCATTGGAGGTTGCCCGATTCTTCGGGAACTCCGGCTCTCAATTTTCGGAAAATGTACCCTGTATCCGCACGAAATATTAAACATCCTCAACTTCGCGGACTGGTCAAAGCTCCAGAGTTATGTGATTAAAGCCTTAGCATATAGAAATAGAATCATTACGGGATTATTTTAAAAGGAAATTATGTTTTATTTAATGTATTACTTATTTATAATATTTGTAAATCATGCTAGCACTAATCCTCAAACCCAAAGCGCATGGCTAAACGATCTGGTATCTGGGGAAGACCCGGGAAGCCAGGTGTATTAGGCTACGTGTAGAGGGTGCGAGGTGGTGAGCGACAGACGGTTCTTTAACCAAGTCGCCTAGAAACTAAACTTTTTATTTTTTAATATTTTTTGTATTCCATACGATACATTTATATAAATTTAATTTATTCTGTTTACAAAAATAAAAAAAGTACTACTACTACTACTAAATAAGATGAGGTAACGGTAAAACACATTTTCTGCTTTTGTCCCGCTTTGAGTAGAAGGAGAACTAAAGATCCCAGCTCTGATTATGTTTATTTTGGTTTAGTATTGAGGACTCCTCGGTATTAATAGGGTTTAACTAAGAATAAGTTTGGTCTTGAGGACTACGTAAGAAATTGACTAGCCGCTCCTAACCATCGCAACCGAACTTAAACTAGCTTCTTCGGCTAATCTATCCATTGTTCCACAAAGTGGTAGACGTGATTAAAGTAATTTTTTTAACCAAAATTTCAAACACATAACCGAACCGGCTTGCTAAGTTGATCTATGCTCCTATATTTGGACTAAATAATACATATAATTTGTAAATAATAGAAATTCTGAAGTGTGTTATAATGTGACGACATACGTAAATGTGTAAACAAAATATGCATATACCACCGGAAATTTGATTAAAAGAATCCACAACCAAACTTAATAATATTCTATCATACATAGAAAATGAAAAAACTACAACCAAATGAATTTCATTACAACCAAAGTTAAAAACCACATACACCAAAAGGAAAATTATAATCATGAAGAGCGAAACTACTTACATAGGAGCAATATAGAATTAGGTAGGAATGAACTACAAAATCTTGAAAGTGTATCATGTTTCACTGACACTTTTCGAACTTACCAAAATAATTGTCGTTAGCTTCAAAGTCAAGACAATATTTGTATCAATTTGTGGAGGTGGAGTTTGGTGTTGTGTTTTTTGTGTGTTTTTGGTATAAAAAGTTTAGCATTGATTTGATTCGAATAAGTAAAAAAAGAGAAATTCATTAATTTTTGTTTTATTATAAATATAAACTTTTGCGACACACATTCGAGAGAGCACATAATTGCCAACAACACATAACTGGAATATCTTTTTCATTTTTTTTTAGTTTTTTGCTATAAATATTTTAGTTTCAGTCTAGTCAATACTCGTATGATATTTGATGTATTTACAGGTTATATAGATGAATCCATATATGTAGGAATTATATGGTGTTGGTGGTGGTGGAGGAGTTTGTTGTAGTTGTTGTGGTTCTTGTGTATGGTACCTACCTGAGGATGCATACTCTCCGGGATGTACCCAGCTGCCTGTGGGTGTTGGATTTTGAGGGGGCGGGTTGAAGAGTTGGTAGTTAGAGTCCACAAAGTGTGTTTGTTGTTAGTGTGTGTGTGTGTGTTTGTGTGTGGGTGCGTGGCAAGCATTTGAATAAACATAGAAAAGGGAGAAGAATAAATTTAATGGCATTTACATAAGTACAGATTGGGAGTCACTGTGGTCTTTGAGTGTTTTACTAGGTCTTATAGTGGCATGACCAAAATTAGGGCATTAGATTTTGCTAAGTAACCAGCAGAAGACCTTGTAAAATATTTCTCAAATTCTCTCCCCCATTCTTACCTGTCACAATCTCATTCTCTTCGCTTTCTTCATTATCCTGGAAGGACAACTCTTGATAGAGATTATTGTCCGAGCGTTGCTCCTTTTTGGTGGTCGAACGACCAACTGGGGAAAAGGTCAGGGAATTATGATTAGTAACACAGTTAACAACACACACACACACAAAGGATAGAGAGAAAGAGATTAGAAAATTAGTAATTTGAAAGTGGAGCCTGTTTAACTGAAGCATCCACTTACCATTTGCGGGCACATTTGGCACAACGGGACTTATATCATCGGGACTCTGTGGCGAGGTGGCCTGATGCTGTTGCTGTAATGCATCTGTGGCCGCTCCCCTTTCCATTGTTCCCGTCGATCCCAATTGATCGAGTTCATTCTGCAGTGAAGGTGGACCCGAATCATCCGATTGACTACCCACACTACAAATGGTTTCAGTATCCAACATAACAGAATTCTCCAACGAGGCAAAGCCATAAGAAACGGGACCCGAGCTACGAGCCACAGGATTGAGACGAGCTCGACTCACTTCCATGCGATCGGAGGCTGTGCTCATTTGAGAATGGGTGGAACCCATTAGCATCTTCGTGCGTTCCATATAGTCTACATGGTTTTTGAATAACTCCGTGTAGCGCTCATGCAGCTTGCTGTATTCCTGGAATATAAACGAAGAAGCATAAGAAAGAGAATCTCAAATTTAACTGCTTTCCACTTACCTTTTTCAGATCCGCCTCTCTCTCCTCTAATCGACTGGCATGCTCCAGACTATTCTTATGCTTTAGCTCCAGCATACGCACTATACTCTCCAGGGATTCTAGACGATTGGCCAACTCCTTGTTCTCCTGTTCAGCCAAATCTTCAGCCTCTAGCAGCTGCAAAAATATACATTTTATTACAATTATTTAACAAAATTAAAGTTTGCCTTGTAACTGTTCACCTTTTGTTCCGACTGCTTGCGTGCACTCTTCTCCCGTTCATATTGAGTCACCAGCTGCTCATTGTCCTCGCGCAATAGCTCCACCTCCACATCTTGCTCCTGATTGATGCGATAGGAGGCATCCAGGCACTCCAGCACGTTCACCAGTAGCGGCATTAGATTCTTTACCACATCCTCATCATAACGATTGATCATGCGTTCAAATTCCTGATAAATGCTACCAGCTAGCTGTTGAACCTGGAAAGGGAGAGAGGGGGGAGGCCTCAGTTTTTGTGTGTGTATGCCCATTGATTTGTTGTTAACATACAAAATACAACTGTGTGTGTTAGTAGAGCTTGTGTTTACACTATGCAACAGAGAAAATGTACTAAGACTGAAACCGATTTTTTCAATAACTTCCAAGTTATTTTGATGTAAACATATTTTGGGTTGGCAAAAAAACTAATCTTAGATTTTTCTCAATCTTAAGGGTGCTATCTATATAGGTTAAAGGCTGGCTGTCAATTGAGAGCATTAGTAGACACCAATGCAAATATCAAATGGACAGCAAGTTTGGCCCCAGCTCAGCTCATCAAGCACTGTCCGATGACAATTAAACCAATAATTAATGAAAGTCGTAGCCACTTAATACGGAAGAATGCCGAGAAGCTAACTTACAAAGTTCGATATTTGGCTACGCATGATTTGAAGGATATTGACCTCAATATCTTTCATTCATGTCTTAAATGTAACGAAAATCATCTGTTTTTGAAAAGAGTCATAATGGGGTATGGCAAATTGATTGATTTGTTTATTATGGGCCAAGAGAAATGAGCTGGCTCAGACCATATCAACGTTAGATCTTCACCAGATAAAGTTATGCTTTCTGCTTGGTAGAATTGAAATGATATCGTTCACTTTGAGGTGCTGCCAAGGAATGATACTATCAGTTAGAATGTTTACTATTGTCAGCTATTTGATAAAAAGATCCAAAAAGAATCATCCCGGATTAACCAACCGCACACCATGATAATCATCTTCCTCTTTTAAAGCTGCCGCTCAAAGGTTGGAGAACCTAGGTTCAGGTTCAGGTACATTTTTTTCTCATTCAGAAAACATTTGTGTCCAAGACTCAACATCATACACATGCAGAGTACTTCGTTGGTAACGTTTTCGCACACCACTTTTTGGCCTCGCCCTTGTTGACAAACGCCGCTCTAAAATCCCAAAACGCTTGCGGAAGAACATTTGCATTGGGTTATATTGAAAATTTGCAATAAATTAGAAAAATATAAATTTTTTGAACCGAACCCTCTTTAGTTTTTTTGTGTTTTGGTTCAGGTTTGAGTTGGAGCAGTTGAAATAAGTTTTCTACGGTTCAGGTTCGGTTCGGACTTTCCAAAAATCCCAGAGACTCCGACTCCGAAACGGTTTGCAGCCAAAAAATAAACACAATTTGCGGGAAAGTTTACTTTTCTGCTTTTATTTAAAGAAAAATGCAGCCGAATGCAATTAAATGCTGCTTAAAAGCTTACAAGCGCCACAATCGACGCCAAAGCCGAATATTCATGGTGTTGGTGCAAGGTGATGCTCTGTATTTGGTGGGACTAATTGTGCGTGGTGTACTATAAGCTGCTACAGCCGGGTGAAACCATTACAGGGCAACTCTACCGAACTTAATTGATGCGTTTGAGCCGAGCATTGAGCCAAAAACGGAATACAAGCAAAGGCACGACAAGGTAATTTCGCAACATGACAACGCAGCCGGTCACAACACACGAAACGCTGAAATGGGAAGTCCTACCCGCCGTATAGCCCAGACATTGCCTTTTCCGACCCTTGGGGATCACCTATTCTTTAGCTCTGGAAACTCAAAAATTGGACCGATTCGGTTATCGCATCAAAAGACGTACCGTTTTTTGATAATGGGAAAAAAAGTGGCTAGCGATTGACAATACTTTTTAAAATTTAACAAATTTTTTTACAATAAAGCGTTAAACTTGAAAAAATCTTTTAAAACTTTACACCAAATATAAGCAAGTGACAAAATCGGTCACGCCCGACTATAACATACTCTGTACCAGTTCATTTGATCCCGACTATAATATGTATTATAATACATCCAAGGAGTCAGGCGGTTATCGTGCAATATTTTATTATACGCTCATCTCTAAGTTTCTTTCTCTCTCTCGCTCGCAAAAATTGTAGTGTGTTTGAATACAGCGGTGGTTGGTGTGAATGGCTTGTAACTTGAGTATCGTTCATCCGATCTTTATCATTTCTTCAGCAAATCGATAAATAAATTTGACAACTAGATATCTCTAGAAGCTACGAACAATCTATCATCAAAACTGTGAGAGATATGACGCTTCCAAATTGCGGGGGCGGGGGGGGGCATGTAAAAAATTAAAAATAAACTTGATCTGTCTGTAAGTATAAGAAATATATGTTCCATACATGTCAAACCTCTATCTCTTACCATCTCTGAGATCTCTTCGTTCATACAGACAGACGGACATGGCTATATCGACTCGTCTGTTGATGCTGATCAAGAATATATATACTTTATAGGGTCGGATATGATTCCTTCGGGCTGTTCATGCTTTTGCACTCTCTACTCTATGTACCTTCGGTACAGAGTATAAAAAAGACTTTCAGACTTTCAATATACATAGCAATTATCATTATTAATAGATCAACCAATTTTGTTAACTATCAGATTACCAATAGTGTAGTTATTAGCAAATAAAATTCGAAACCAACCAACAAGCAGAGCAAGAGAGACTATCTGGTTAAACCTATCACATAATTGATTTGAAGATGTTTATTGAATCAAATTAGCCAGATCGGAAGACTATATCAAATAGCTATCATAGGAACGATCAGTCAGAGCATTGGCGTGAGTAAGAAAAATGTATTTTCATGGTAGCATTTTAAAGCATTTCATAAAAATGTATAAGCTAATATAGGAAGGTTCAGTCGAATTTGACCGATTTTCTTATTTGTTTAACTTTCGTTTAATAGCCTATTTCCACTGGCTTCATTTCTTATCATTTTCATTTCTAAAAATGATGCTGTTTTTATTGACAAAACGACATCTTTTTGACATTCGCAGTGCCACGTTGACAAAAATAGCTGAATGGTTTGATTTAAGCAACAGGCGCCACTTTCAAACTCACGGGGACTTTTTGCAATTTTTACCCAAAAAAAAGACATATCCGTCAGGAAAGCAATTACGCGGGGCGAACGCATTGTTATCGCCCTGAATTATCAGCAGAAAGCTAAATACACAACTTATTTTTGACTAATTTATATTTTAAACAAAATTGCTCCTACTTTTTAAATTCAAATCAACAGTTTAATGTGGTGATGACACTTTCTATTTCCAGAGAGTAACGAGCAGTGCCAGAGAGTAGCGAGTACTTTTTTAAAAAATACCAAATTCCTTCGTGGGGAATGCGATCATTTTTGAGAATTGAAAGAAATGAAGGGCAAAATGCAACAACAATTTGTATGGAAGAAATGATATCATTTTCTTCATTTCTAGTCATTTCAAGAAATGCAGCTTCATTTCTTTGGTAGAAATAGGCTATAAGATATCGTAGTGGTGCATTTTAAAAATTGATATAAAAATTCTTTATTTACACAAACATTTTTGTAAGAAAAAAAACGGGAAAGTCGGTTTCAGGCTTAGTACAGGATAAGAGCATAATTTTGTTTCATAGTGTGTAATTAAATTTGCATATATTACTATATAGTAGCTTCCATTCCAAAAGTAAGTGGCAAGTTAAATAAGTAAATAGAGACTTAAGTTTTATTGTTTAATTTTTTTTTACGATTGGGAAAGCACTTGCAATTTGGGCCCTAATGAAAACATCTCGTAATCGTAAGTCATGCGTTAAGAGTTTGTTGGTAAACCATTTCTTACCAAATGTCAAACAGGAAAGCGGAAAGGTCAAAGTGGTTAGTAGAAAAACAAATAAAAAAAAACAAACAAAAACATATAAAAGTGCACAGCGTGGAGAATTAAAGAAAAACACAAAACAATATTTACTTAAATTACATCGTGCTTGTATAAATTATGATTAACTATAAACAAACAGAAATCACCAACAAAAATTTTGAAAACTCACAATGCTGACAACCTGTTCATTCTGAAAGAGAAAGAAAAAAGAAAGAGAAATGGGCACATAAAAAACCAAAAATTTGCAACAAATTTATTTAATAAATGTTAAAAGAAAAAAGACCAAACATAAATAATAGTATATGAGTGCAAGGCTATATACCAAATTAGTTTTGGTGAGAATGAACCAAACTTCGACTGGGCCGAAGGCTCGTATACCCTGGCAAATTTCATCCCCCTGTTTGAGTATAACTTAATAATTCCGTTAAAAGCTTTTTGGGGACACGGATTGGATTTGGTATTTACGCAGGTATTCATGACGAACAAGAAAATAAGCATGATTTCGATCAAATTATTTGGAATTGAAATTCTCATATTTTGTGGTTTTTTAATTGTGGTTGAGTTAACATTAAACGTTACAATTATCTTCATTCGACTGTCTTAATACAATAATTTTTTAAGCGAATTCTTTAATCGTTTCGAAAAGCTAAAGTTTATACGAAAATCTCGAGAGATTTTTGGCACAATCCCAAAATTCATATCTTTTGCTAGGGTATACAATTAATTTTGTTTTAAAAGATTAGATTAAAATAATGGCAAAAGAGCAGGTATAGTGGTAAAAAAGAAATAAATCGATTTCATGATTTAATTAAGTGATATTATAAGTAATAAGCTTGTCTCTATTCAATATTATATACTTTTATGTTAAGTAATATACTTAAATTATAAAGCCCCGTACTCAGAAAATTCCTTTCGTCACAGTATTTCATACAAATAAAAACCCCTTGGCTTTGCTTTGATGCTCATGTGCTGTTAGAAAGTGTTTCTATTTATGTGAATTACTGTGACGAAAGGAATTTTCTGTCGTTCTGAGTACAAGCCTTAAACAAATCAGTTGGCTTATAAACAAAATTGGCTTGTGTGTTATAATATTAAGTACTCTAGTCATAAACAAGTCGTAAACTGTTTTAATCAAATTTCTACCAGAGCTCTAAAGGCTAGACACAGTCCACGTCACTGCTGGTCAACGAATGAAAGGCCAAACTGCAAGTTGATATCGCGTCATAGCAACGTAGCGTTCAGGCATGATAAGAAGTGCTTCTTCTACCCCTAAAACTAGCCAAATACTTTATTAAAAATCTAGCTGCGGTGGCAATAATAGCACTCCTTTACTAGGAGTTTTTGTATTTAAACAAGTTTAAAGAGTAGGCTTTGGAGAATGAATTGTCAAGCAGCAATTCTATAAACTAAGGGCCGATTTCACATCTTCTACATAGAGCACATAAAGTTACAAATAACAGAGTTAAATTTTGACTCATAACAGCTATCTGGAAGAAGATAAATCGGCCCTAAATAAGTTTAGTCTAAAGCAGTCGTTTAGAGCAGCGATGTCCAAAATTTAAAAAGGCAGCCACGCGTGGTTGGCAAGCCAAATTCTGCCGGCGTCGCAGGCGACACATATATAGAGAAAGAGAATATGTGTATTCTATAAATAGCACGCTGGGCGGCTGGCTCTCTTACGATGCGCGTGTTCGCCTTTGTGTTCTCTCACTAGACATTTGTTCGTTTGTTTGTTGCTCATGTGGAAATGTCAACTTGCTTACTTCGTGTTCCGCAGCTACGCACACATATGCAATGCTTGCTTGTGTGAGTTTGGACACCACTGGTTTAGAGTGAACCGTTAAATAAAAATAAAATAATCTCAACAATCGGATAAACACATATACCTTTTACCAAAATATTCTAGAAATGGAGTCCTTAACTTTAAGTAACAAATAGGATTGAATTGACACTAGGCAGCAAGGAGTGTTGGGGATCATTGATGATTTTCCGGTGCTGAATACGAGTTTGTCTTCAAAAACAAGTAAGAAAGTCGGTCACATCCGACTGTAATATACTCTGTACCTGGAGTAGCAGTTGAAAGCAGCGCTGCTGAACAATAGAAGGCGCCACTACTTGCATTGAACAACGAGGGATTTTCGAAAGTGACCAGTAGATGACGCCACTACTGCCAGGGCGGGGGAACTAACTTTCTTTTGGTCATAGCTTGAGTATCGATCATTCGATATATTTTTTTGCAGACAGAATTTTCCGGGAATTTTCACGCCTGGGGGCCGCATTTTCCGACATTGGAAAATCACATTTCAAATTATTTCGTATTCTATCCTAACAAACCGAGTTTCAAGTCAATCGGATGAAAAAAACTTTTTTTGCATGCAGAATTTTCCGAGCATTTTGCTCGTGGGCGGATTTTCCAAAATCGGGAAAATACGTGTCGAATTATTTCGCGTACTATGCTTACAACCATATATTTCCAAGTCAATCGGATGAAAAAAAAACTGTTTTATATATAGAGTAGATATGGTCGGAGTTGATACCTTCTCCCTGTTAAATACTTTTGCTACAGAGTATAAAAATGCTACATCACGTCTGGATTTTTGGTAATTTTAGCCTTAAGTTGATTAAAATGCATAAATTGACAAATTTTCGTCGCGTTTTGTGGTAACCTATTCTTTTGTTGTGATTCTCGTCGATCGGTAATTGACAATTTCCCAAAACAGATTCGTTTTCAGCACACGAAAATTATATAGAATCACCATGACCATTCTTCTATAAACTAGAAAAAATTCTTAATATTTTTGCCTTGTGTTATTTATAGTTTTAAAATGAAAGAAAAATTGGATGAAATAATGTCTACTTGTGCAAACTGTAGTGTTTGTTAGCCATCTTGACTTGCAAATTTCGCTCTATACCTCCTTCACTGTAGACCAGAGGGGTTTATTGCTTTCCTGATTTTTTTTTTGAATGGTTGTCCTGTTAAGACACCCACCATAAGGGAATTACCTTTTCTGTTTACGGTAATATAACATTTATCCAATATTTGCAGAGAAACATGTTTATCCACGAAAGAGCTCCATTCTCTTAAACTTAAGCCACCCTATTTATAAGTCTTACATGTAAAGCGAATGATGATTTCCACTTTCGGAAGATCCTATTTCCCACAACCAAACTATTTTTCTGTCCCAAAAAACATTTTGCTATTTCTTAACTCCAATTCAAGCGTAGTTGTATACAGGGTTGGGCATTACATTGGATCGTCTAATTACATGGCGCGTTTGAAGCATCAGTCAAAGTAGATTTTTACCAAGAAAGAGTACACGCCACGCGAACGCTATCAGATTGTTGAAATTTACATTCAACAAAACAAGTCAATTGTGAAAACTCAACATACTCAAACTGAACGATGAAGCTCATTTCAGGATAAACGGAACGGTAAACATACAAAATTGCCGTATTTATGCCACCGAAAATCCTCGAGAGATTCAAGAGGTACCTCTTCACAATGAAAAAGTCACTGTTTGGTGTGTCGTTTGTGCTAAAATAGGCCGTTCAGTAGCGTTATCGCGATATGATAATCAATTTTTAGATGGTGATTGTTCGTCGAAAGCGTATGGCGCACTAATGGTTTCAACAAGATGGCGCTTAACCACACACAAGCCTCGCTACAATCGATTTTCTTAAGTCATTGTTCCCTGACCGTTTGATCAAAATTTGTCAAAAAATTGTGATTTTTACTGGCCGCCGCGTTCGCCAGATTGGAAGCCTCGACTTCTTTTTGTGGGGCTTTTTGAAATCAAAGGTTTACATCAGGGGCCGGCAAAACACACATGCTCATTTTGGCGTTGCGTGTGTGTGTTTAACAATGCGAGAGCACGCTCATGTAGCATTTCTTTGTTGTTACAAAAGAGAGCAGTATAAGCACGTATACTGTCGGTGTGTCGACGTCGCTGCTGCAGAGCGAAGTCGTATACACTTCAGATAGGGAGGCGCCGGACTCTGATTTACATCAACAAGCCAAGGACCCTTGATAACCTGGAAAAACAATATCCGCTAAGAAATAGCCGACATTCCGGTCGAAATGTTAGTCGAAACCGTGGAAATGATGTAAAACGGGATCAATTTACGAGATATCATATTCAATAAGTGAGAAAGTCGGTCAAGCCCGACTATAACATAATCTGTACCAGAGCATTTGCCCCCTACTATCATATTATAATACATCCAAGGAGTCACGCGTTTATCGTGCAATTGTTTTTGTTATACGCTCATCTCTAAGGTTCTCTCTCTCTCTCTCCCAAAGAGTGTGTTTGTTTGAACACAGTGGTGGTTGGCTGGGTGGGTGGCGGTGGCGGGTCTGATATATTTTTTTGCTCATAACTTGTGTATCGCTCATCCTTCATCATTCCTTCAGCAAATCGATAAATAATTTTGATTACTAGATATCTCCAGAAGGAACGAACAATCTATCATCAAAACTGTGGGAGATATGAGGTTTTTTTCCAAATTGCGGGAGCGGGAGGGAGCGTGGCAAAAATTTAAAATAAACTTGATCTGCCTGCAAGTATAAGAAATATATGCGTCATACATGTCAAACATCTATCTCTTACCATCTCAGAGATCTGTGCGTTCATACAGACGGACGGACAGACGTACATGGCTATATCGACTCGGCTGTTGATGCTTATCAAGAATATATATACTTTATAGGGTCGGAAACGATTCCTTCTTCCTGTTACATACTTTTTCACAAACTTAATATACTCTATGTATGTACCTTCGGTACAAAGTATAAAAAGCGATGTAAACAAATCTACTTGAACACAATTCAATGATTTTTATCACGAACAGAAAAAAATTCAGTTTTTTTTAAATCTTTTTAAAAAAAAACGGGTCCGTCCAAGGCATACTTAACTAGGTAGTCGAACTCGCTCTCTCGCTCTCTTTGCTTACTTCTTAGATGTCAGTCTGTGAACAACAGTGTCGAGCGACGCATCTCCGCGGACGAATTTTTTGTGTTCTGCTTCTTAGTTCGCTCTCTCGCTCTCTTTTGTATTTTTATAAGAAGTTGTGAGAGAGCGAGTGCGGCTACCTAGTTAAGTATACCTTGGGTCCGTCGAATATGGCCAACCCTGTACGTATTTACAAAATTTTTTAGCGGAAGTGGACTTAAGAATAGGCCTCAGATATTCGAATTTTTCAACTTATTGTGTTAGTTTTTACAATCATAATTATTGTTAAATTCCCCCTGCAAAGATTACTTCTTAGTGCGTTCATTACATATCAATTGGTTTGCAGACACATAGAAAGTCTCCAACCGGAAATGTAACAATCGCAGAAATTGCTTGTCTTATGTAAAACGCATAAAGAAATGTTTTATTATTTATCAGCTGATGCCAGTGGCGGCTTTATGCTGGTCATTGACATTGGAAGCAGGCGAAAATGTGCGCCCCAAAAAATAAACAAAAAAGGAAGAACAAGACCCAAATCAATAAAGTCAGACCACTAATTTTATGACCACCCTAGCCTCACGCAATCCCTTTCCTCCTTTTTTTTTGTGCATTTAACGATTTTATATTTATGTCACCCCAATTCCACAATTTCTGATTGATTTTGCACTTTATCAGCTTCGCTGGTATGCAAATTAATCCATCGTCTCCCTCCCTGGCTACGTCCCTGTCTAATGAACTCATCGGAGTACTTTTGTTATCTGCTGGAGAGAACGCACATGTTTCTTTCAGGTGATAAGCTCTACCTGTGAACTAAGTAATGAGTTCACTTCAAACGCCTCCAACAGCTAAAAAACTTGTTTGGCATTTGTTAAACGGGTCTCTGGCCAAAAAACTATGTATATTTATAGCTAACTGGTAGTTGTTGGCCTTATAAGTGTGTAACCTTCATTTGAAATTAAGTTACTATGCTGAGACTGATCTGAGGTGGAGTAATTTTGAGAGTTTTCTGTGGCTAAAAATAATTTTAGTGTAATTTTGATTATGATATATGATGACTCAGTATAAAGATAAGTTCACACAGGCAAATAATCTGAGAAATTTTTATGAAATTTTGGATAAATTGGCGAATTTCTCTGCAAAATTATTAGTTTATGTTTTAACTTAAAACTTTTAAGTCCTGCGCAATCTGCAATCAGCGATATTTAGCCAAATTTTCATCAAAATCCATCCAAAAATTTGTCAAATTTTTTGACTGTGTGAACTTAGCTTAAAAGTGTATAAAATTGGATTTTATATTTTTATTGATTCCCTCTGTCTTACTAGGCCTCTTTCTGATTTATAAGTGTGAATAAGAAAGCAAGTCCCGTATCAAAATCAAAGTGCTGAGGATGATTCCCACATGATTCACATTTAAAATTAAAATTCATTCATGATTTTACCTTCTCCGACATGACCATATTGTTATCCTCAGTTCCATAAACCGTTTCAGCTCCAGGCTGTGGTCCATTATTGAGCATTGTATCATCGTGTTCCATCATGTTGCCGTTTTATTTTTTTTCCTTCTCAGAAATTGTAATGAGTGTAAGGATGAGGGGGAGGCAGGGAAGGTCTAACGTCACGCGTTAACCGTTATGCAGGCAAGTGGCTTTTCAACCCCACTGACAACAACAACAACAACAATGACAACGACTGTGTGTGAGTTGCACCCACTCACTTACCCACACACACACACACACTCACAAGTTCAATTGGCTGTTTTTGTTTTATTAAGTTGTTGTTTATTTCCTATATTTTAAAATATTTGCATTATTTCTGCCTATTCTGCGTGTCACTTGTAGTTTGTATTATTTGCGTTTTTGGCTGCTGATGGTCTTGTTGTTGTTGTTGTACATGTATTTGTATGCCTCTCTCTCGTTCTCGCACTCTCTCCTTCCCCCAATCTATGACTAGATTTCATTTTTTTTCATTTACGTTTTTTCACACATTTTCGCGTTTATTTCATTTGTTTTACACTGCCCTCCTTTGCGCGTCGATATTTGGCATGTTTTTAAACACTATTATTAAGTGAATTTTGATAAAATTAATCCATTTTTGCTATAAATATTTTTTGCATCGAAACCGAGAAACAGTGTGGCAAGCCAACGAGAAACTAAAATATACTGATTACATTTAGGCTGCGTGAGGGAGCACGCGCTGGGTCACGATTAAAACAATTAGTGTGCCCGAATGCAAAAAATCCAAATGGCGTCAATTTTAAATGAGTGGAGCAACTGAAGTAATCCTCTCCAGAATTCTTCCTATGGGTATACCCTGGGTTTTAAAATAAAAGTTTGAATACTTCTCTCAAATACCTTCCATATGCTGAAGTTAGTTAGGTCCGTCCTGATCTAATAGTTTTTTGAGCAATAAATTTAGAGCCAGTAGCCTTTTTAAGGACAGCAGATCGCATATATGGAAAAATCGCTTTGTTCACAACTCATTTTTTCTGTAGTTAACATAATTATTCGAATTAAATGGAATTTTTCTGGTCATAAGAAATTATCAAAAAACGAATGATTCAGGTCAAAATACCAGAAATATGAGTAATTTTATTAGTTGTGTATTTTGTTTTTGGTTTTTTGTTTTGTTCATGTTTAATGTACGACACTAATTGTTCACATTAAGATTAAATTAATTAATACCATAGAAGCATACGTTAAGTACAAACTACAAGCTAATCCTAAATCTAGGAGCATATTCGAGCATATCTAAAACATAATCTCGTCTCGACGTCACAAGGAGCATTTTCAGTTTTCCATAAAATATTGAGTATTTGCAAATTGAGTCTCTTGCTGCTGCTGCGGCTGCTGCTGGTAGGACGGCACCGGCGCCGTCCAAAGGTCTAACTACTAACGTCGCCACATGCTGGCACCCACACCAATGCCGCCAGAGGCCACACCACGACGCACCGCCTCCATCTCGTCCTGTCGATTGTCGCGATAGGCCCGCTTGGTGTCCTCGAATTCGCGTAAACGCTGATTATACCGATCAATCTGGTCACGTAGTATGGCATCTTCGTGCATGGCACGACGTTCATCATACTCCAAACAGCCCACACCATCCAGACGCTCCAAATCGAGCCAGCCGCGGAAGCGGACACAGACCCCATTCATAATGAAATACGATTTGATGTGCACCTTGCCGTGCTCCTTGTCGAAATCACACTCCTTGTCGTGCAGGTAGGGATTCTGGTTGGCATTGAACACCAGCTGCAGGTTGGTGCCAGAGGCCACAAAGCTGGTTTCGGTGTGACCCTCGCGACATCCGTTCATAAAACGAACCTGGCGCTCCTCTATGGACCGCTCCCTATAGCCCGTGTAGCGTATCTCACTTTCACGGGACAGCCGCCGGAATAACTCATCGCTCTCAAACTTGGATTTCTGATCGGGCACGACGCGAGGCATCTTGAAGATGAACCGAGGCTTGGGCTGCTCATAGAGCCCAATTGTGTCATAGGGAATCATGTTAGCCAGGGCTGCTGCTTCGTTCATCATTTTGAAAGTTGTCGTATGGATTGGTAGGTTGCAGAATCTTCTTGCGTTGAATTCTCGGTTGATTTCTTTTGTTGTTAAAACAAATGCAAATGCTGAAAAGGTTTGGTTTGCGGTTTTGTTATACTAACTGAGCAAGTGTTGCCACCCTGTTTCGATTGCATTCAGTGTAGCCATACCTGCTGGTGGATGGTGCTTAACAGTGTGCTGTTAGGCGAGAGTGAACCATTCAGCCATTTTAAAATTTCTTACAAATTGCAATTAAATAAATAAAAACCTGCACTAAGACCGAAGCAAAGCTAGCTTATACAATTTATTCCAAACATTAAATTTAGCAAAAGTTTTTCAGTTTGCACTTTAAGCCAAATCTCAGTTCAGAAACGTTAGTTGGAGTCAAGCAAGATATGAATCGAAAGGTAATTGAATTGCCAATAATGGCGTAGAGCATTGTTTTCAAATCGGGCGCACCATAAAATAGCTCGTACAACATACATAGAATTAATAACCAACCAGCAGTTAAGATTCAAAAAGTTGATGGACAATTTGTTCAATTAAGGCGCCTAACTCGAAATATCGATAGCTATCGAAAACGTATCGAGCAAACTGAGCGAACGCGTCAGTCATTGCGCGAGCCAAAGACTGAGCGGCCTCTATAAAGGTCTGCTTCTGCTGGGAGGAACGTCATTTCTCAATCGGAGCTCGAAGCGTGAGGGCGAGCTTATGCATCTGTCTACGTACCTAACCTGCTCAGTGTTGCCAATTCGGCGAGGCCGGAAGCCAAAATTCTATTTCTAAAAAAAAAAAAATTCTTACTGCTTTTATATTGAATTTGTTTTAACTATTTTATTCTGCTATTGATACGGATAAAAATCAAAAATTCGTTTCTTCAAGCAAATTTTGCAAAATAATTTCTTTTGATCGTTTTGATGAATATGAAGCGATTTCACACAGTCTGATTATTAATTCAGTGGATTAGCCATGGATGTTTCTAAAAAGAGCATGCCAAAAAGCAAGCGCCAGGGATCCATCTCGAATGATGTCTTTTTTTTTTGTTTATGAGCGAATTTGATAGATGCAACTCGCCACGGTGAGCTCCAGGTACTGGAAGCAGCTAAGCTCCAACAAAAAGGAGAAGTTTCGCGTAGCGGCCAGTAAAAGCTATTATCGTAGCTACGATAACTTTGATTGTGACCCATCCAAACAATCTCCATCTGCGTCGTCGGTATGCCCTACCAAAAAGCCCAAGCGCGTTCCTTGTGCCCAGAAGAAGCTTGCCCCAAGCGCAGGAAGCGCAAATCCAACTGCAAGAAAAAGAACTTTATCTTGGTTTATTTATTAAAAATATACATAATATCTTGTTTTTGCTTAAAAATAAAAGTCAAGCGATAATCATTATTTTTGAGTTTTAAAAATATTACTTAAAAATAATCATTACCAATTAGCAATACCGTTAAAACTTGCTAAATAAAAATTATGGTGGAGCATAGATTATCTAAATAGAAGCAATCTGGTATAATACATACTTGACAGACTATTCTATGTGAGTAATTTTTTCGACTAAAACTATACAAAACAATCATTATTTACTGTGTCAAAATTTGTAATATAGCTAGAGTCAACTTCGGAAATTTATCTGCCCTGCTGACCAACCAAATATCCTGTTTTATCCGTTCCAATCCTTCACGCTGTTCAACAAACTACTGTAGAGCAGCATAGATAGGACCCACGAAAACTGCACTGATTTCCATATACAAACGAATATCCGACATCATTTGTATTAGATGCGGCACCATTCTTCGTGCAGCAAGCCAGGTCCTGTAACAATGGACCTGTTGCAAACAATGCATTCTTAAATTTTATCGGCGAATTTTACCTTTGTTCTCTGACCTTTGTGTCTGATATAATCAAAATCGTAGCTAAAACTAACTTTTTCTATTAGAGCCTGTATAAAGTCCCAATTTTCGGCCTTAAAGATTTGTCAAATTTGTAACAATAAAACAATCATTGTTTACTGTCCCTGCTTCTAGCCAAAATTTTCAATATTTCTTGAGTCAAATCCTCAAATTGATCTGCCCTGCTGACCAACCAAATATCCTGTTTTATCCGTTCCAATCCTTCACGATGTTCAACAAACTACTGTAGAGCAGCATAGATAGGACCCACGAAGACTGCACTGATTTCAAGATACAAACGAATATCCGACATCATTTGTATTAGATGCGGCACCATTCTTCGTGCAGCAAGCCAGGTCCTGTAACAATGGACCTTTTACAAACAATACATGCTTCAATTTTATCGGCAAATTTTACCTTGGTTCTCGTCTAATATAATCATAATCGTAACTAAAACTAACTTTTTCTATTAGAACGTATAACTTCCCAATTATCGGCCTTCGTGATTTGTCAAATTTGCTTCTAGCCAAAATTTTCAACATCGCTTTAGTCAACTCCGCAAATTTATCAGCCCGGCTGACCAACACTCACGCTCTTCACCAAACTACTGTAGAGCAGCATAGATAGGACCCACGAAGAGGGCACTGATTTCAAGATGCAGTCGACTATCCGATACCATTTGTATTAGATGCGACACCATTTTTCGTGCAGCAAGGCAGAGACATTTATAAACTTTTTAATTGATACAAATTTTTAATAGCCGCAAAGCTAGAGATGGAACAAACATACTGAACTTGCAAACTAGCTGTACCTATCACGTGCGGCAAATTAGCGGCAGTCAAATAGCGTCTAATTGGAACGATGGAAAATGGAATTTGGGAGCCTTTTTGGTTTTTTTTATTTTTTCCTTAACTATATATATAAAACAAAGTAGTGGGTGCGTGTTACACCGATTTTATCTCTAAAACGGGTGGACGGATTTTTAAGATCTTTGATATGTTGGATTTGTTTACGCCCCGAATTGCAAAATGTAACAATTAATTTAGATTTTCATCAAATTTTAATAGTTGTCAATTGTCGACGGGTAAATAGGAGGTGTAGGCCAATCGGTCCAAAAATTCGCGAAATTTGCAAACAGACAGACGGCCATTGTAACAATGGACCTTTTACAAACAATACATGCTTCAATTTTATCGTCAAATTTTACCTTGGTTCTCGTCTGATATAATCATAATCGTAGCTAAAACTAACTTTTTCTATTAGAACGTATAACTTCCCAATTATCGGCCTTCGTGATTTGTCAAATTTGCTTCTGGCCAAAATTTTCAACATCGCTTTAGTCAACTCCGCAAATTTATCTGCACGGCTGACCAACACTCACGCTGTTCAACAAACTACTGTAGAGCAGCATAGATAGCACCCACGGAGAAGGCACTGAATTCCCTATAGAATCGACAATCCGACAGCATTTGTTATCATTGTTAGTGCAGCAAGCCAGGTCCTGTAACAATGGACCTGTTACAGTCCCTGGTTGCAGCCAAAATCATCAAGTCCGCAAATACAATATACAATATTATAAGTATAGAAGAAATAGAATTCTATTTCGCCTATACTTAAAATTGCGCAAATTGGGGGCCACGCCATCCATCACATTTGTATTCATTTCCTCTTCAATTCTGCGCAACCTATTTTGCTTTGGCTCTCATTTTGTATTTAAATGCACTTTTTGCAATTTTAGACCGTAGAAAAAGAAACAAACATTTTAATTAGTTATTATACAGATGGTTCAGTAACAAACCGGCACACCAGTGCACCTTTTTTAGAAAACAACTAAGCATTTTATAAAAATAAAGGCGCCATATAAGTATAGCATAAAGTGTCTATATTGGACTCTACTTTATTCAGCATAAATTGTTATATGTTTAAGGCCTGTATCCAGCACTGCGGAAAATTCTTGCCAGGAATTTGCTAGTTATTTCTTGTGTGTGTGGAACATAACTAAACCAGGGTGACCATGCACGTAAAAGGTGCCAGGTCACTCTGATTAATCAGCTGTTAAGCACATCGCCGGGTGTGGCGTACCAGTTGTTTGTGTGGCTGCTTGTGCGGGAGGTTGTGCGTTCGATCCCGCCACGGACCATCTAATAAAAAGTTTCGAACACTATCAGCGTGTCTGTGAAAAACTGTTCCGTTACAGACACAATGAAAAGAGGTTGCAAAAAGACACTTTTAATTCTGTTTTGCTCAATAGCTGTTTTCGCTCAACCAAAGATCGCTTTTTTCGTTTCTGTTTTGCTCATGTCTTTCACTGACCGTTTTGCCGAGAGCCAACTTCCAAAGTGTCTTCTAAGAATGTAAGCATGTTTGTGACTGGGATGCCTGTGTGTGTGTGTGTGTGAGTGTGTTTGTCTCAGTCAACGATCTTTCTACATATGTGGAGTATGGAGAAATTTATTTTTAATTAACCTATCAAATGAAATGCAGAAAATTTTAGTTTTTGGTATTTGCTTAACGCCTAAAAACCATATTTATTAAATTATGTACATTGTACATATAGTACATAAGCCTACCGGCTACCAGTTTTTTCTTGAGAGCTCGCTCACAAGGGTCCCTCTCAGTTGTTATTGGCAGACCGTCTCGTTTTTTTTGATCAACCGAAAATGCTCAACAGAAAACACACATGAGGAGGGAAAAAAGTGTTTTGCTCAGTGAGAGACCGAGTCGGCTTTGTTTTTTTCTGTTTCGTCAGTGGGCTGATCGCACTGAAAAAAGTGTTGAGGGTTATTTGCGAGCTCTGGAAAAAAGCTTTTACACACCCGGTCACATTCACCAGCTACTGGCGCCAGCTGTGAAGTAACTAGCCATGAAAAAGCAAAAATTCTCTTACTATTGCCGTTCGGATTCGGCGTTAAACTGTAGGTCCCTTTCTCTTGTGCGATAAATAATAAGCACACACGCCAAGAGATTGAGAGAAGCTTTGGAGGTGCTTTTTGAGCCAATTTTACATTTTCCAAGCACTGTTAATTATTTGAATTTAAGTAAATTTAAAGAAGAGTGGAGAAAATGGAAATCTTCAATTCAATATTTTTCGCACAGCATTTCTCTGTTCACCGCGGATCTGCTGTATCCAGTCGCTCACTGCCCCTTTATCGCCACGAATGCTGACGATACCGCTATTGATGCTTCCAGCAATAGTCTCAGAATTGCATATTCTAAGGTCCAGCAGTTTCTTGATGGCTTTGGTCGATGGGCGAACCGGTGAAAGTTACTCGGGCAGCAGCTACGGGCAGCTAAGGTGTAGGAGCTCGATTGGCTTCTCAAGCCTTGTAGCGGTCTATCATTGCGATCCAAAGTCCTTGGCTATTATCATGCCTTCCTGGACCTGAGGTATCCCTCTATGGGGTACGGCACGCTCCAATACCCTCAAGAAACTAGAGTCTACCCTGGTATGTAAGGCATACAACTTCATACCGCGATTTGGACGCTTTGACATTATGAGCCGAAATCAATATGTATGACCGATTGGTAGCCCACTCCCATAGACTTGCCTCTAATCTGGCGACAAACAGGCTGAGAAGTCAGCTCAACCTACGACATCCCATCGAACTTTGTGTCCGTGGAGGGCATCTCCCGGGCCGCCTCAGCAATTTGATATAAGTGTCCCCTTGGCACCATCCTCTACCAATCTTTGCGCGATGCTGGTACCCCAGCAAGATGACGGCTCATAACAAAAACAAAAAAGCATTCCGCCAAATTTTCGACATCAAGCAATATATTCCTGAGTTGTGTATCAGCTGTTCTCTCGATCCACACGTGCTATCGATAGGCCAACTATCGATAAGAAACTGCAACGAAAGGTAACGCAACAAGCAACGAAAATGTAAACTAAAAATTCCTGGCGCCGTTTTTTTATATGAAGTTTACCAGGAATTTTTAGTTTCCGCGGTGCTGGATACCCGGCTTAACATGTAGATGATAAATTCTATATTAAATCAAGTAGCCTTTTCACAGTTCCCATACAAATTTTCAGTATTGGTCGGTTTCCACGGGTCGCGAAAAATTTTTCGTGAAAAAGTTAATATTCCTCAGATTCTTAAACACACTTTTCTATAGATAAACGTTTCAAAGAAACCTTGCGCTTATTATTGCGCTGTTAAATGAGCCCGCGAACTTACAAACAACACCTCATATAACATATTTTGTGTGCTTTTTTAATACCTACTTTTAATTTATTTCGTCTGTGCCGAAGTTTTTATACACTTGAAAAGCTCGCTCCAAAGGTTAGCGATGACCGAGTTTAAGAACGCTAACATTCAAAACAAAAAAGTTTTTCTCACAAAAACCCATTTTTCGAGCGATCGTTTCTATGGCAGCTACAAGAAGTAGTCATCCGATCCGGCGGTTTCGACATATTAGCAGCGTGCAGCTAAAAGAAGACTGTGGAAAATGTCAGCTCAATAGCTTCAAAACTGAGGGACTAGTTCGCGTAGAAACAGACAGACGGACGGACAAAGCTCAATCGACTCAGCTCGTCATGCTGATCAGGAATATTTATACTATTAGTGGTCGGAGATGATTCCTTCTATGCGTTGCAAACTCCTGGGTAAAATTATAATACACTTTTTAAGTGTATAATAAATGACACATTAATTCATCTTATCAGTATGCCTTTTTACAATCTGCAGTATGAGCCTCTTCCACCTCCAATTGAACGTCTTTAATTCCCTGTTCCGACATTTTCTGTATGACTCTTACATGTGCTGCCTCCGTCCAAGCAGCGGCGTGTATAGGGCCGCAGAACTCGAAAATGGTATTTGGCAGCGGTCCCTGGCAAGGAAACGTTAGGAAATGAAAGTGATTTATAAAGTTGAAGTTTGTTTCCCCCTTTTTTTACCTGAATATAATTGGCATTGATGTAGGGCACATCCTCGTTGCCCGAACCGCTTTTGCTCGGTCTCCTTCAGAAAGTAATTTTGGCTGCACTATCCTCTAGACTACCGCTTGATAGGAAACCAGCAGTTCGCTGTCCACTGAACTGGGAGCGTTCATTTGGTTTTGTGGCGAGCACCGGCGGCTATTCAATGATATTGCTCTTGGTCTGGTAGCCGTGATGGAAGACATAGTTGAGGCGAACCAAATCGAAATGATTGAGGGGACTGGTGGCGCTTAGAAGTGTTTTAATGCTGGCCAAATAGATTTTAAGCTCCTCGCTGTTGGCTTGTGGTGACAGGGGACGTCACATGATGATGCACACAACGCCACCAATACCCACACAGATACAGACCAGACCGTGCTCCGGTCCGCCGGTGTTCTGTGGCGGGTTTCCGAGTGTTTCTTATCCGCCAAGTCCCGCACCTCGCTCTTCGCTTTCACGGCCTTTATTAAATTCAGCCTGCCCGCCCTAGAAATGGCCATTAGGCGGCGACGCTTTCTGCCGGAATCTTTTTTAGCTGCGCTCATTTTCAAATTGGCCTTCAAATTTGGCCGCACAAATTAGAATCTAAACCGCTTTTTAGAATCTAGTTTTACTCCCATAAAGTGAAATATGAATTTTCAACCAAATAAACTGATATTAAAGCCATAAAAATCACATAATTAGATCATATGTTTGGCTATATGCTCAAATAGCTAAAATATTTATCCAATAACCGCGCTAATGTACATAATGTACATATTTTTATACACTTTCTTCTCTAATTTCTATAGCTGCTATACCGCGGCATGGAGCAATTAGTATTAGAGATAAAATTTTCGCTGCCTCAGTCAGCTGTTCGCTCTCATTTCCGCTCTCTAATACTCATTCTCCATGACCGCGGCCATTGAATAGCGCCAAAATTTGACCTGATACTGATCTCTGCACCAATTTCCATTTCGCAGCCATTAGATTCTCCATTTTGTTTTCCTTTCTATGTGATTTGGTCTTATCGATAACCCAGCCGCCGATAAGCGAGATTGGAGCCAGGGCTGCTAATGAGTAATTTACTGAGTCCAGCTGGTTCACTAGTTCCGGAGGTTCTGGGAGTGAGCGGCTCGTAAACAAATCACGGCATGTAAGAAGAAGGAATTTTAGAGGGTGATTCATTAAGAAGTTTAATTTTAAAGTACAAAAAAAAATACAAAAAATGTAATTGGATGGTGGAATCTTTATTATGGGCTGAAAGAACTATCTCTTGACCGCGACTACGCCGTAAATGGTCCGTTCGGATGGTTCAATTTTGGATTACTCTTTCCAGCATTGTTACGGGTATCTCGCGAAATACGCGAGAGTCTTGAATCGTAGCTGGCTTATCGACGAAGACTTTTGACTTCACGTAACCCCACAGGAAAAGTCTAGTGGTGCGATTGGCGGCCAGTTAACCGGTCCGGAACAAGAAATAAGCTGATCATCGAAATAATTTCTAAATAAAGCTATTGTTTGGCGCGCTGTGTGAGCCGTAGCATCGTCTTGCTGAACCCAAATGTCGCCGACATCAGGTAACAAAAAGACATTTTTCAAGGTGCGGTCCGGTCTTATATTCAAATGAATGAAGAAATGACGCGACCGAGCAAACGTTGAGTCTAGATTTAGATGGTCGTTGACGAGAGACTCAACAGGGTCATTTAATTTTTTTATTTTTGTATTTCTCTAGCAGCCCAAAAAAATGTTTAACTCCATCAATGAACCAGTTCAGTGAACTACACAATTAACATTTGCAACTGTCTGGCAACACCAGACCCACAACGCGGCTGCTGTTGTTTACGTTCCTACTTGCTGTATTTTCTAATATAACTTAATAAAGTTGTCTCTATGACATGAGCGAATCAGATGACATAGAAAAGCGTCCCCAGTTTGGCACTCGTCTACTTAAAGATGAACAGGATGTCTACAAACACAATGCTTGGTAAATACCTTAACTGGATGTGGAATTGCAGGCGACACTTGGCCAGCAAGACTTATGAACACACCCGCCAGCGTAAGAAACCACCTGGAGCTGGTAATCGCATTCTAACCGATGAGCGGGAGTTGTTTGAGTTTAATGCCTGGTAGCAGTTTAAGATTCAGTTTATATGACCAATTTCTCTCAATATCTATTCGACAGGGATCATGTGCAATGGGATGCCGAACAGGAGGAGGCCGCCCAAGCGGCAGTGGAAAAGAATTCGGCCAGCAAGATGAGCGATGAACAGCGGGAACGTTTTCAAACAGATGCTCCACGGTTCTGGGATTCGTTCTATGGCATACATGACAATCGCTTCTTCAAGGATCGACACTGGTTGTTTACCGAATTTCCAGAGTTGGCGCCTCTATCGCAGCAGCAGCAAGTGGAGCCACGTAACATTTTTGAGCTAGGCTGTGGTGTGGGCAATACGATTCTGCCAATACTGCAGTATAGCACGGAATCAAAGCTACAGGTCTTTGGTTGTGATTTCTCTGCTCGGGCCATTGATATACTAAAAAGTCAACCACAATTGGATGAGAAACGTTGCCAGGTTTTTGTTATGGATGCCACTCAGGAGCAATGGCAAGTGCCTTTCGAGGAGAACTCTCTGGATATAATTGTCATGATATTTGTGCTGTCAGCCATTGAACCTGCGAAAATGCAGCAAGTGCTGGATAATTGTTATCGCTATCTAAAACCTGGTGGTCTGCTCTTGTTTCGCGATTATGGACGCTATGATTTGGCTCAGCTGCGTTTCAAGAGCGGCAAATGCCTGGAGGATAACTTTTATGTGCGAGGCGATGGCACAATGGTGTATTTCTTTACGGAACAGGAACTGAGTGATATGCTAACGCAGGCAGGACTACACAAGGAGCAACTGATTGTTGATCGAAGGCTACAGGTCAATCGTGGACGTTGCCTTAAAATGTATCGTGTTTGGATACAGGCCAAGTTTCGAAAACCTGACGCAAAATAAATTTATTTTAGTATGTTTTAAAAAACTGTTTAATATTTGGTAGTTCTTCACATTCAACAAACATGAATTGATGGGAAATGCTAGCCCAAAAAATGATTAAAATTACTACTTTGTTCAGAACTTTTGACTTTGAGTCACTGGCTAATACATATATATCAATTTCATATTGATTTCAACTCATTTGGTTATCTTTAAACTACTCATATCAGCGTATACTTGGAAAAAATGCCAAACCTATCAAACCAGATTAAGATTTTCATAGCTGATAAGCATTCAATAGATTTTGAGCTGTGCGAGCTGGGTCAGTCAATCGAGGCCTTCGACTTGAGCGGTTCAACAACAATTGCTGCAAACTTACGGATCGTTGGTATGAGTGAATATATAGGTTACACCCCATGCTACGCAAGATTCAAAACAAGGCATGAAAACTTAATCAAGAAAACATTTTTATATGGAATTTGTGAGCTGAATAAAAATCAAAGAAAATTAAGAAGAAAATAAGTAGATGACTCAAAAAGTACCAACAAAACAAAATGCAGTCTCAGAGAACTTATCCCTTGGAACAAGAAGAAAAATTATCATAGAAGCCAAAGAAACCACATAACCAAATGTGGTCTCACTAAACTCAATAAAACAAATGTTGTCTTTGACAATAAAATAGTTTGCTGCTTCGTTTTATAGTTTTATACAAATTTGGCACCATGAAAATCCTCTGCGAGGTGCAGGTCGTCAATCGCACTACCCAGGCCAATCGCACCCCCCGTCCCGTCAAGTCCACGCTGGCCATGGGCTACAAACAGATACTCAGACTCTCAGGGAAACACAAAAAAGGAACTGGAGATGATCCTCTTCACGCCACAAGTCAAGACAGGCACTCGATACAAAGTCAAGGATAATATTCAGGCGGTGCATACCAAATTTGTACTAGATTTAGGGCGAACGAGTGTCGCTTAAGTCGCCCCATGCATGTCATTGGGTCGAATGAGCGTCGCTTATGTCGCTTCTCTACATGGCATCGTGTCGAACGAGAGTCGGTTATGTCGCTTCTCTGCATGGCATTGCGTCGACCTAGCGTGCCTGGAGAGCCGTTAACGTATTGAGAGGACATCGCCTAGAAAAATACGTCAGTCGAGCCCATTGTGAGGGAAATAAGCGAGCATTAACGACAGTCACAAAATCGTCACTTGAAAGGAAAGGTTGTGTCCGCGAGTGTAATTTTTGTTGTTGTTTTGATTTTGCATTTAGGGTTTGTTTTTTTGAGCGAAGTGAGCTTGTTGCTTTTGTTGATGCTGCCGTTGCATAACAAAATGTATATACACTTCAAATTGTTTTGTTGTTTCAATTAACAAGTACCAATAAAATTTGCTTATGGGCATTTCCACCAAAAGGTCCACCAAGACCAAAAAATTAAAAGTGCTTAAAAACACTCTGTTTTATCAAATTTTCAAAGCGATTAAATTGAAGTAAAGTAAGCCAATTTTACATTTAATCATAACCCACTTCGAAATATTCGGTTTCATGGCTGCGCTAGCGCGAATTTTCTAATTTGGACATAAATATTGCACATTTTTTTGATAAAAGTGCCTATAGATTGAACTTACTTTTACTATCTAAAATCTTTCTGAGAGTACAAAGGGTTATAAAAGAGTGCAAAAGAAACCATAAGAAACTATGTGAATTAATCGTAAGTTTTTGCTTCGCATTATACCGAAACCACATAAATAAAATGACGGAAAAAAGTGTCGCGTTCGCAATGTCACGTATCGAATCATATTTTATTTTGAAATACAAAAAATAAACAACATTTTTCGATCAAATAAATTCTAATATACAGATAAATTATTCAACATTTTAAAATTAGTCGCACTAAATAGTTTTGGCAGATCTCGCTGAGTTTTGCTTTTATATTGATGGACAAAAACATCACTTCCGTTTTTTGTCGCGTGCGAATCGCTTTTTGATTGGCTTTATCTGGAAACCAGCACTAGGTGTGCTCTACTTTTTTCTCACTAAATAAAGTGCTTCGAAAGTGCTATAAGTTAAAGTAACAAAAGAAAACAAAATTATTTTAATTTGACTTCTATTCCACTTTAAATGCGTACGACTGTCGCGTTCGACATCATGGAAATACCCTTATGCATATACATATTTGTATGTAAATCTGTAACTGCAGTTAAAGCATGCTTTGTGTTTTCCTTTTACACGCACATAGTACATTTGTGTGTCTCTCGCTCTTTCCCGCTCTCTGGCGCTCTGAGAAAAAACGTTCTGGTCATTTTCAGCTCTGACCGCCATACCTTGTATAGTTGTATCATGAGCCATACCTGCTGCTGGTGGATGGTGCTTAACAGTGTGCTGTTAGGCGAGTGTTAACCATTCAGCCATTTTAAAATTTCTTAAAAATTGCAATTAAATAAATAAAAACCTGCACTAAGACCGAAGCAAAGCTAGCTTATGCAATTTATTCCAAACATTAAATTTAGCAAAAGCTTTTCAGTTTGCATTTTAAGTCAAATCTCAGTTCAGAAACGTTAGTTGGAGTCAAGCAAGATATGAATCGAAAGGTAATTGAATTGCCAATAATGGCGTAGAGCATTGTTTTCAAATCGGGCGCACCATAAAATAGCTCGCACAACATACATAGAATTAATAACCAACCAGCAGTTAAGATTCAAAAAGTTGACGGACAATTGGTTCAATTAAGGCGCCTAACTCGAAATATCGATAGTTATCGAAAATGTATCGAGCAAACTGAGCGAACGCGTCAGTCATTGCGCGAGCCAAAGACTGAGCGGCCTCTATAAAGGTCTGCTTCTGCTGGGAGGAACGTCATTTCTCAATCGGAACTCGAATCGTGCGGGCGAGCCTTTGCATCTGTCTACGTACCTAACCTGCTTAGTGTTGCCAATTCGGCAAGGGCGGAAGCCGAAATTCTAACTATTTCTCTTTATTTCTAAAAAAAAATTCTAACTGCTTTTATATTGAATTTGTTTTGACTATTTTATTTTGATATTCGTTTCTTCACATTGTTGGCAACTTTGTGTGTGTGGGAATCATTTGTGGTTAGAAAAACTTTTAATTAAAGAAAAAATCAAACATTGGCTGCATTGATATTTTGTGGTTTTTATAAGCAGACGGAGTTTATAAATTTATGAAGCAAATCTTGCAAAATAATTTCTTTTGATCACTTTTGATGAATATGAAGCGATTTCACACAGTCCGATTATTAATTCAGTGGATTACCCATGGATGTTTCTAAAAAGGAGCATGTCAAAAAGCAAGCGCCAGGGATCCATCTCGAATGATGATGTCTTCTTTTTGTTTATGAGCGAATTTGATAGATGAAACTCGCCACGGTGAGCTCCAGGTACTGGAAGCAGCTAAGCTCCAACAAATGGAGAAGTTTCGCCTAGCGGCCAGTAAAAGCTATTATCGTAACTACGATAACTTTGATTGTGACCCATCCAAACAATCTCCATCTGCGTCGTCGGTATGCCCTACCAAAAAGCCCAAGCGCGTTCCTTGTGCCTAGCGCAGGAAGCGCAAATCCAACTGCAAGAAAAAGAACTTTGTCTTGGTTTATTTATTAAAAATATACATAATTTCTTGTTTTTGCTTAAAAATAAAAGTCGAGCGATAATTATTATTTTTGAGTTTTAAAAATATTACTTAAAATTTATCTGCCCTGCTGACCAACCAAATAACCTGTTTTATCCGTTCCACACATTCACGCTGTTCACCAAACTACTGTAGAGCAGCATAGATAGGACCCACGAAGAGGGCACTGATTTCAAGATGCAGTCGACTATCCGATACCATTTGTATTAGATGCGACACCATTTTTCGTGCAGCAAGGCAGAGACATTTATAAACTTTTTAATTGATACAAATTTTTAATAGCCGCAAAGCTAGAGATGGAACAAACATACTGAACTTGCAAACTAGCTGTACCTATCACGTGCGGCAAATTAGCGGCGGTCAGATAGCGTCTAATTGGAACGATGGAAAATGGAATTTGGGAGCCTTTTTGGTTTTTTTTATTTTTTCCTTAACTATATATATAAAACAAAGTAGTGGGTGCGTGTTACACCGATTTTATCTCTAAAACGGGTGGACGGATTTTTAAGATCTTTGATATGTTGGATTTGTTTACGCCCCGAATTGCAAAATGTAACAATTAATTTAGATTTTCATCAAATTTTAATAGTTGTCAATTGTCGACGGGTAAATAGGAGGTGTAGGCCAATCGGTCCAAAAATTCGCGAAATTTGCAAACAGACAGACGGCCATTGTAACAATGGACCTTTTACAAACAATACATGCTTCAATTTTATCGGCAAATTTTACCTTGGTTCTCGTCTAATATAATCATAATCGTAGCTAAAACTAACTTTTTCTATTAGAACGTATAACTTCCCAATTATCGGCCTTCGTGATTTGTCAAATTTGCTTCTAGCCAAAATTTTCAACATCGCTTTAGTCAACTCCGCAAATTTATCTGCACGGCTGACTAACACTCACGCTGTTCAACAAACTACTGTAGAGCAGCATAGATAGGACCCACGAAGAACGCACTGAATTCCCTATAGAGTCGACAATCCGACAGCATTATGTATAAGATGGGGCACCATGCTTCGTACAGCAAGCCAGGTTCTGTTTGTCGTGTTATAAATTTTAAATTTCATAGCCTTGGGTCACCTCAAAATATTTTTACAGCGAAGCTCTTTTACGGACGTCCGACTGGGGGACTGAAACTAGGAAAATGTTGTCTTTGCGACAGATTCTTTTGGGTATGCCTTTGTCTTTGCATTTTGTATTTGCAAAGTCAGCCGCTTTTACCATTGCCGTAGCAGCAGGTGGGTTGTGTGTGGAGTGGGAAGTGGGGGGAAGGGACTTAACAGTGGCTTGACAGTGACTTGACAGTGTCTTGGTAGTGACTTGACAGTGACTTCACAGTGACTTGTGAATGACTTAACAGTGGGGAACAGTGGAAGAGGCTAGGGGAAAGAGGTGTGGGAAGAGCGTGGAGAGGTGGAGAAAAGGGGGTGGGGATATATTTCAGAAATCATAGTTGACAATTAGTTAAATTTTTTTTCTATTTCATAATTGAGTTTATCCAAACGAATCCAATAAGTGTCTTTTCGCCAGTACTTAACTTTACAATAGGATTTATCGTCGTAAAGAGCTTCGTTCGTAACGGACGTCCCAAGACACCCACTCTTTTTTATATTAAAAACTTATAGACGAAGGAAATCTATTGCACAAACTTTTATATTTAACTTAAAGAAATTATAAAGATGCAACATTTATTGTTGAACATTTAATTTCATTTTCCTCAAGGAATACGCACAGGAAGTGGCGCCAGCTCTGACCTCAGAAACCTCACCAGCGACGCCCACTGGTCCAGTAAGACCTATTGTAGTGCGCCCAACACCCAAATTGACACCTGTAGTTGGTGGTGGCTTGCCCACCGGAACGCGTATTATGCAACCCCAGAGAGCTGTACCCACAGTTGCCAGCACTGCAGCCACATCCAATCCACCGCCTCCTCCTCCTTCCGCAGCAGCAACAGCAGGCCGCATCTGTACAGCAGATCTCGCACAATAACTATAAGATACACACCCAGCAAGTGTTAAACAACCGTGCGGGACTGTTTATAGCCGATCGTGATCGTAATAGTGCCAAATTGCTGGTCATCCTGGCCTCGGGAGAGCAACGACTGACTACCTTCAGTTTACCCCGCGAGTCGTGCACGGTGCATGATCTGCTGGAGCAAGTTGGTGTACAGTTTGACAACACCACCACCATAAAATGTGTGGAGCATAGGGGCGCCTATGTCGATTTTGTTGTCACGGTGGGTTTCTCGGTGAATGAGTCGGCCATGGAGCTCATTTCGCGGGCAAAGGAAAGTCTACAAATGAATAAACAGTAGGAGAATGCTCAGGCGCAGGCAGCAGCGGCATCGTCCACCCCCGTTACCACCATATTGCTATCTATCAAATCTTTATATATAAAATGAACTCGTTATGCAATTTTGTAAATTTCGCCATTTTTTGAAACGACTGGTTTAATATTTTCAACTCAAAACTATCCAACACAGTGTCAGTGGAAGCTCAACGCTCTGTGCTGGACAAAATGAACGCAACAATGTCTATCCCAATAGTGCCGACCGCCGAAGGTTGTCAGCCCTTTCAAAAAGGAATTACTGTCAGCAACAATTCCTTGGTCCAGTTTCAGGAGTATTTGTTGCAGCAATACGACATCCGACGATTGCAGCAAGACAGTTTACACGAATTTTTCAAATCAATGCGAAGAAATGCAATTAACATCGATATACCCAAACCTTCAGAGTTTAAGTACCGGTTACGCAAGTATCCGTTGAGCAAATTTGGCTTCAGCAGCCTACAGGGCAAAAGTCGAACAGTCCGATTAGCCCAAAAGTATTTAAGATTAGTTCTCTGAATAAATGCCAAGATCTTCGATTAGGTATTAAGATTATTTTAACTAATTAGGTTATCGAAATTATCTGGAAAGGTTTGCTCTAAAAAGCTCTATTCTTTCTTTCAAAAAAGACTATTTTTACCCCTTTTTGGTACTATTACATTAAACAGTTTTTTAGAAATGTTCATTGGGTTTTCTAGTCTAATGGAAGTTTTTTGAAACAATTTTCCTGATTGTAACGTTCGCGCTTGCTCAGAAGAAATTGTTTGAATTTTTAGCCCTTATGCAAAATTTATCGCAGTCCCAGTTGCAGCCAAATGTTGTATACGATAAATCCCTGCTGAGCTTCTAAGGTCGCGGGATAGGGAAATGTCGCTCTTTTTCCCAAAGCGTCACTTTGAGAGAAGCGATCTAAATTTCCAAACACAATTAAAAACATTGCTGGTAAGTGCAGTTCCGACCTTTTGCCTTATACCAGGCCCATTAGTGACTCCACTTGAAATTTACAGTTTGGAAGCCACTGTTGAGCCGTAATTTGACCAACCGCCCACATTCTGCTCGCCCACATTTCGCTGCCCACTCATGGGATCCCAATTGGATTAGAGTACGGGCTGAGTCTGGAATGTGGTCATAGAAATTGTGTGAGAGCCCTGCTTTCCCAACTGGAGCGATTGAGAGCCTGGATTGATTCCATTGATTGGATTCCAAGTTCCCCGTGCCCGTAAAGAGAATCTTCCGAAAGCTGCATTTAGGCAGTCTGCATTTCGCGCCGTCAGCCGAAGCAGTGCCCCGTCGGTCGTCCCGGTTTTCGCCTGGCAAATTAGCCCGAATCGGATAAAAAGGAAGTTCAAGCCTCCCCAGAGTGTGTGTGGGGTTGTTTAGTGTAAAAAAATCAAGAAAATAATTAGGTGCATTGCCCCTCCCACCCCGTATTCTTAAATTAAGTCTGAGCTTTTCCCCCCTGCAATATTCTTGTGCCCGCAAATTTACCTCGGCGCTTGCGTGCATCCGAGAAAAAGCTCGAAGTTCCGCGCTGTCGCAGAGGCAAATTTCTGCAAAGTGGAAAGTGCAAACGAAAATTGCTCAGTTGAAACAACCAAAATATTCCAAGCATAATTAAAAATCAAAAGTGAGTAAAGAAAGAAAAAAAAAATAGAAAAAGAATAATAAAGGAATAAAATCAATTCCCCACCCCCTACCAAATCTATCTTAATTACAACACACATATTAAACCTACACACAAAACAACAACAACAACACATCCATCGTAGAAGGCCTAGCTGCTGTATGTATGTATGTAAGTGATCAAACAAACCTATTCCCTTTTGCGTTTAACCACAATTAAAATAAACCAACCCTTTTGAGTTTAACTTTGCTACTATGATAAAACCTTAAAACTAAACCAAAATAGAACCCAAATATTTAAAATATCAATATAATTAGCCAGAAACGAAAAACAAACAGACAACAATAGTCAGCGGAACAGCTGATCACAACTTACAAGTATTTTGCTTGACCTGTTTTGAAAACTCATTATTTTCTTGATTTTGAATATTAGTACTCCGACACACCCTGACATTGAAGCTAACCATAATGCAGTTTTACAACTTTTTTTAATTTTTCTACTTATATACTATTCTTACCAACTAATACTTAAACATATATCGCACAGTTTTAGAAGCACTGAGTGGCTAAGAGGTATTAATTTGCCCATGGGCGTTCATATTGATAGTTTTACAACTCAATCATGCATTTAACCTTAGTTTAAGAATAAAATACGTATTATAATGAAGTGCTAAACAAATCTTCTTTTCCTGTGGACATGGTGACCTAAAGTTGCAGTTCTGAAGTGTTTCAAAGGGGTCCTTCAGCGAATTTAATTGAAGGCCATGGTAGGGTAGGGTAAAGACGCAGTTGTCTAATACCAGCTTAGACACCGCCAATGCTGGTTTAGGAATAGAAGTCTTAGACTAATTTGTGAGTAGGGATATCGGACCTTTAGGGTGACAGCTCTTCTGGCTGGCCCTCCTTTTCTGACTGGTCGATATATATTTTTTAGATTGTTTAGCCCGTTGTAGTTGCTGGAGGGATCCTTAATTAAAATTGTAATAGCCCGAATCAAGGAGATAAACACTAACCCCCCCACTGCCGAAAGAGCTACGGATATATATAGGGCTATACCGCCTTCGATTCAAATGGACTTGCCTGAGCGCAGCAGCGCTAGCAGCACAACTTCATCCATTACAGCTACTGGTGGTTACATGATCTACAGTTCACATTGAACCGTCTAGTTTCCCATCTTTATGACAATCTAAGCTTATATACCAATTGAACGACATCTTTTCTTTGCCCGTCGTCAATTGCCAATTATCAAATCTTCATGATAATCTGAACTAATAATACAATTTTGTAATTTTCTTCCGTTCATTTAGTCTTCTTTTTTGACTATTTACGCGTCTACAGTAACGATCTATCAAATCTTCATGATAACAAAAACTCATAAAACAGCAAATTAAGCGATTTTTTGTGCCGTTCAGTCTAGAATCAGGTATACTATTTCTATCTATCAAATCTTTATGATAATATGAACTCAGACAGTTTGGTCTACCCGTTTGATCTACACCTCATATTTAACCGCCAGTTTAACCGTTTTCTCTATTAATCTAAGCCCAAATGAGAATTTTGAAAATTAAGCGATTTCTTGGCTCGTTATTTGCAAATTTCGCAATATATTTTGAACTGTTCAATCTAAACCTTTTATTTACGAACGTCTTCTCTTTCCGTAGCCAGTACGGTAGCTCCTCTTCATCTTCAATCTCTGCAACAATCCCATAATTGACTAAATCTGCTATAAGTTGCCGAATTAAAAATTGCTGTTTTGTAACAACAGGTACAACTAACCACCAATTGTTCTTCAAAATTCAGTTTATGAATTTTTTTTTAGCAGTTTGCTAAATAACTTGGGCGACGTGAAGATGTTATGTGATGTCAGATGTTGTCAGTGTGAATCGCAATTTCACATCTTCAAGAAATTCCTTGCGTTCCGCTGAGATGTGCTCAGTGTGATTAGCCTATTAGCCACAGCCTTAGTACAACTGGTTCACATTACCAACAGCGAACCACTGAGCTTGTTCATCAGAATGGAACTAGAATGGCCGCTTCAGGGTTAAGACTCGCTATACTTGATAAGCTTCTCGCTGCGTTCACCAAAGTCCTCAGAGCGCAAGCTTTTTCCCCCAAATACACATAACAGTTAGGAAAGCTGCAAGTATTCGCAGTTGGCTAAAAATCGTCGTAAGTGAAAATTTTCCTTGTGCTGCGTCAAATTCAACTTTTAATATTATTTAATAAAAATAATTTTGAACTGGAAAGCGCTTAAGCGCCTCTTGCATTTCTCAAAAGTGTTGGGCCCATGTTATGGTAAAAGTAAAACATGCCAAATGAACAACAAACGAAAATAACAATAACAAAATTGATATCAAATTGTGCTGTGTGTACAAAATTTTCATTGATTTTTTGACACCACAAAGTGCACATTTGTTGGCCAATATTTAATGTGGTAGCCCCTGGGGGTATGCAACAGAAAATACATTTTTTACATACGAACCCAGCCCAAGTCCAAGTGGGCGGTTAAGTGGTTCCAAATATGTGTGACCATTCAATGGAATAAACATAACGCCAGCTACTCGTATACTAAAAATAGTTGCAACTATTTTTACACTTGCTCTCTTCTTCCCTTTCCATACAGTTTTAAGCCAGAAAATTCCTCAACTGAAAGGCAATCGTGGCAAGTGTAACCCCAACACATACACAAACCCCCCCACTTTGAAACGCTGTGCCGGAGCCCGAGAGGAGTGAAGAAAATTCATTGACGATTGAGGGGCGAGAAAAAGCTCAGGCAAACCAAAGAGAGACATTGAGAGAGCGAGAGTGAGAGAACAAAAACAACGAAACAGAGTTCTGCTGCACCCGACCATCATCCACCCACCAACCGACCTCAAGCACCCACTCTTAAGAGAAAAAAAAAAGACATTGGCTGGGCCCAAGTGCATACAAATTCAACGTGGGACACAGTCGGTCGTCATCATCAACGCACCACAACACCAACAACCAACACTCACAGCAGGCGGACCGTGGACGTTGAAATTTGTTAATACAGCAACAACTACAACAACAAAAACAACAACTAACAAGCAATGTAAGTGATGGACTTGGACATTATTGATTTCCCTTTCTCTTTCTCGGCTCGTTTCGCATTTGTATGTGCAAACAAAAAGCGAATTTTTACCATTTTACATACACACATTAAGTATACGCCACAATGGTAGGCCCCTTATGTCCATTTGACGATCCTTCTGGGATCCAGGCCAGCTGTAGCTGCCATTTTTGGTTGCTGTTGTGGCCCATGATTCATGCCGCACATCACATGGCATTCTCGCACCGCAAAATCAATAAAACTTAAAGACTCGTACGATTCATGCCCAAATGTGAGTCAGGGAAATGAAAATAGAATTTTTTGCAAAATTTTTGTTGTGCATTTCCTCCGGAAATTGAACCAAACTTTCGTTGAGCGAGATATCAAGTTGGAAAAATCTCGTACTGGAAACGTTTTTTACGTTTACTGTTATAATTGGAACCGGAAAGACCAGATCCATGCCGAAAAAAAATACCTTAAATACTTAATTTATTTTGCTTTCTCAAATATTTTGTGATTTAATAACCGAATTCGGTTCCAAGCCGATTTTAAGTCACATTATTTTAAATTGAAAACAAGTTTTTTTTGTCACTCATTTTTGAAAAACTACAAATATTGCAAATGATCGAATTTGTTTCTGAAAATGTGCTCCATCACGTGAGGTATGGGATTTTGAGCAAAAAGGGCCAGTTTTATGGGTATCCTATATATAAATTTAAAAAATAGCGATATATGCAGACTTAAATCAATCCTAAACGATGTCAAATCGATGTCGATTCGATACTTTCTGTAAAAGAAGTACGAAAGACTTGATTTGAAAACAGACTATTCGATTTTCATATAAGTCTTTTCATATTAAGACAAGAAATCTTGGATTGTTTCAAGCCTTTTGTACTTCTTTTAGGTAGAATAGAACCAATTTTCCGAAATTTGCATTTAATTCGCCCTTGCTTAATGTTTAACTTTCGAACTTTCCAGAGTATATAGTTCTTATACTCTGTGCTAAAGGAACACAGAGTATATTAAGGGCCGTTTTCTCGTGTTCCTGTTTTTGCTGAAATCGAAATCCACCTTGATTTTGCAACTAGGTGGTTTTTGTACAATTGGTTGTTTCATGTAGATTGATTATCAATTTGGGCATTTGCGCCACGGTCACACCGGCATGGACTGGAAAGGCACTAATAGTAGATTGGCAGCACCTCTGCACTCGCCTGTTTATGGTTATGTCTATTGGGCGCCAATTTTAAAAAATAAAGCAAGCATTTCACAGAATAGGACAAAGGTCTTCTTCCGGAAAAACTTGTTACTATAATGGGAGATTAAGCAATAGGTCTAAAGCTAAGTTCACACAAGCAAATAATTTGGACAAATTTTGATGAAAATTTAGCTATATAGGCCAAATTGGGAAACATTCCGGCCATATTTGATCAAATTATTTGCGTATGAAACCATTGCTTAAGTTCTAAATCCTGTAAAATCTTCAATCATAACTATTTTAATCATAATTTTGTCAATCTATTTGCCTGTGTGAACTTAGCTTAAGCAATGAACTAGAGGAGTTAGTATGCGCATCTGTCTCTTCAGCAATGTCTGCAGGTGTTTTGTATACAAAAGGCTTTTTTATTAACAATTCGGACTTAACTGTTTTTAGCAGCAGTTGGTTTTAGTTTTCAAATATTTTTCAGTGTGACCACATGAACGCAAACATTAAAAATATATAATTTGCATTAACATGTACATACATAGTTTTGAAATCAATGAGTATGAAGTTGATGGCTACGAAATCTACCTATGTCGTTAGCCTTGAACATGAGCAAAGCAAATGCAGTAAATCCACCTAGATTTGCAAAAACAGCAACATGAGAAAACGGCCCTAAGTTTGTACAAAATATATGTAACTGGGAGAAGGAATTATTTCCAACCCTATAAAGTATATACATATATTCTTGATCAGCATCAAAAGCCGAGTAGTATATACCGATACCAACAGCCGAGTACAATATACCGATACCTTTGGTTTGGTTTAAGGTTCGGTTTACAGCTTTAATCGGAGGTGTCGCGGAAATCTCTCCCAATCAAATTCCAACCCAAAAGCAATTCTCGGTGTCCCAGAAATCTGTTTCGGTTGGTTTCAAATCTCTCGTGTTTTGTTAGAAGATTTAGCAAAAATCACCACCCCAACAATTTTGATAAGTAAAATTAATTTTCGAAATGTAAGCAACATTATTTTTATACTCTGTACCGAAGGTACATAGAGTATATTAAGTTTGTGCAAAAGTATGTAACAGGGAGAAGGAATCGTTTCCGACCCTATAAAGTATATATATTCTTGATCAGCATCAACAGCCGATTCGATATAGCCATGTCCGTCTGTCCGTCTGTCTGTCCGTCTGTCTGTCTGTCCGTCCGTATGAACGAAGAGATCTCAGAGATGGTAAGAGAAAGAGGTTTGACATGTATGGGACATATATTTCTTATACTTGCAGGCAGATCAAGTTTATTTTCAATTTTTGATACGCACCCTCCCGCCCCCGCAATTTGGAAAAAACGTCATATCTCCTACAGTTTTAAAGATAGATCGTTCGTACCTTCTAGAGATACCTTGAAAACAAAATTATTTATCGATTTGCTGAAGGAATGATAAAGATCGGTCAGTTTACACCCCCCACCCCCCCCCACCCATCACCACAGCATTCTATTGAACGGCAATCTTAGTGAGAGAGAGAGAGAGTGAAACTTAGAGATGAGCGCGTATAACTCGTGAGCAAATGCGAGCTGCGACGTTAAGGGTACAGAGTATGTTACAGTCGGGCTTGACCGACTTTCTTTCTTGTTCTGAATAGTTTGCATCAAATGAACTAAATATTTAATTTGTTTTAATATTTAAATTTTGCTTTTCAATAATTGTTTGCAAAACTAACTGAATGCTTAACACTAACTTGCCACTCAAACTCAGCTGGCGCCATCTATCTACGGTGGCGCCATCTGTGTACCAACAAACGGGCTGAGGGTTGCCAAGTTATATTTCATTTTTAAATTTTATTATTGGAGAATATGACGTAAATTTGATTTCTAATTTAAAAATGAATCATAAAACACTTAACATATTAAAAAAATTCAATTTTAACATCAAATTAACTCATAACTGGAAAATGGGAAATTTTTTTCCAAGAAATGCAACCCTGTTTAAGGAAATGGACCTAGGAAGTACCTAGGAACAAATACCTAGGTACAAACCTAGATACATATTTTGTGTACCTTTTACCTTACCTTGGTATTTTCAAATTCGAGTACCTTTTACCTTAACTAGGTAAATAATTTTTCAATAGGTAAGGGACTAGGTACTTTTTGTACCTTTTTTTTTTTGCCACCGATTACATTTTAGCCAAGATGTTGCCATGTGCCATGTTGAAAAGAAAAGTTTCAGGAACCCATTTGTGACCAATTTTGTACTGATTAGCGGAAAGTGAAAATAGGAGCTCGGGAGCATGGGAGCGATTCAAAAAACTCATTTTATTTGTACGACAGCCGATATCTGGAGTTGCAATAACAAAAGCTAATTTGGTGTAACCGGCCACTGTATAGAGCAATCTACATTCTCGTTCTCTCATGCTCGCAAATAAGCGTGTGCGATTTTCCACATGAAATACTTCCTACTATTTAAGCTGAAGTTCATAGAAAATACGGACTTAGAAATACCAAAATATGTCAAACAGTTACAGATAATGCATCCAACTAATGTAAAGCATTTAAAGTGTACAGTTTTAAAGGAATAGCCTGAGTTTTTAGAAGAGTCTGATTTAAAGGTAATAGACCAGCTCTATGGTTCAGCTCATGCTGAAATTATTTTGCAACTATTAATTGCAACTTAGTTGTCCCAAAAAATTGCTAAACAAGCTCTACTAAACACATCTTCCAAGTGGTTGTACAATTTTTCCTTAGCGAAAGCCACAGCATTTTGGAATGCTGTTAGTAGATCAACAGTAGCAGCAGATGAAGTTAAGAAATAAACTTTAATGCTTGAATATTTTGAAAAATTGTGATCCATTTAAAGATGCTCTTGAAAAAGGAGTTTTAAAACTATTTTCTATTATTGAAAACTTGACTTCAAGCGAGACAAAGACTTTGGTTCTGTCCACTACCACACTTCAAAAATTTAAATTAAAGTAAATTCCATATTAAAACAACTAAACAACTAAACCATATTAAACAAACTGAAGTAAAGTGTTTTAATGATTATCTTGTTGAAGAAATTTCTGAAAATTTGGAACCTATTGTCAATGAGAGTTCAAATACAAATGATTCTGAAATGAGAGAATTGTTATGAAAATTCTTATATTGAAATGCAAGCCTTAAGTAAATAACTTATCTTCCAGATATTAGCAATTCGTTTGAATCTATGATTATGTATAAAAATATTTTTAATGTTTTTTTATTGAAAGAATTTTAAGATGCGGAGGCCAAATACTTACACCAAAAAGAACAAATTAGGTGACGAAAAAAATTTAAAAGTAAATTTTTTGGACCTTTACCTTTAGTTAGGTACCTGAAATTTCGGATACCTTTTACCTTACCTAGGTATATTTTTTGACATTTACCTTGTACCTTAACTAGGTAAGAAAATTGAGTACCTTTCCAATCACTGGTTATATTGGACACAAACCTTCTAACTAGATTTACTACTCAAATTTCAACTAAAATTTCTAGATTTTCAAATAAGAAAATGAAATATCTGGAAGTTCTGTGATACCGACTGATTTTTTGAGCGTTTTGCCAACCGTGGCCAGAAATCTCTAGAGATTTCCAAGACATCTCCCAATAATACAGAATTCCGTCTTCAAACCGGTTCGGTTCACACAATTCATTAACTGAGATGTTATATTGCCACAAGATATATCATATGGTCTAATAAAAACATCGACATATCTGTTTATCACTCCACCCGAAATTGTATAGCTGCTTCTTAATTTCTGCATCTTCGAAAGCCAAATTTAGGCGAAAATTATCAAAAGATTTCCTGCAATCTGTAGAACCCGCCTTTTAGGTACAGTTAAAACTTTCTTAAAAACAATAAAACCGGGAAAGGTTTAAAAATTAAACTTCTGCTTTGAAAATCGATTATATAAGATCATCTACACACACGGGCTGACCACGAACCACCTGGTCTGCCTATGCTAGATCATTTCACAGATTCCTTCACTTTCGTAAAATTTGTAGAACTGTGCAATCACGTAATATAACAATGGTACAAGGAAATACTGTAATGAACTATATAGACTGCACACCAAAGATGTTGGAAAAACAGCTATACAGACTACCTTTTGTTTCCTTTTATAAATTGTTGCTACCTTGTGCTTGTTTTGTTAATTAAACTGGCTAGTAACCAACACCTTAATACAATAAAAAACTGAAATTTTAATAAACTATTTACTTCCGCAAAGCCGCCCCCTCCCCAACCAACAGAACTAATCTAAAGTAAGCAAAGTCATGGGCAAAAAAGACAAGAACAAGGAACAGTAAGTTTGGCTACTGAATGCATATACTTAAGTGTATGCTCCAGTATCAGTATCTTCAGTACGTGTAGCCCGGCTAGAATTCTCGAGCACTGTGTACCATAACCGAACACTCCCCATACCATAAATGTGTAATCCAAGTCCCGTATTTAATTTGAGCGCCCCGTTGGGAGTTGATTAGTCAGTCTATTTTTATGTCCTTCGATGATGATGATAAATAATGATGATTGTGTTATTCCCTGCAGGGCGGATGCTGCACCAGCTGGCGATGCACCACCAGCCGGCCCTCCAGCCGGTGAGGGAGGCGATGGTGAGATTGTGGGTGGACCACACAATCCGCAGCAGATTGCGGCACAAAAGCGTCTGCAACAGACGCAGGCACAAGTGGATGAGGTAAGAGGTTTGGAGAACAAGTAAAGCTGAAGCTAGAGTTGTACCTGTTTTTCACAGGTCGTCGATATAATGCGCACGAATGTGGAGAAGGTGCTGGAGCGTGATAGCAAGCTCTCCGAGCTGGATGATCGTGCCGATGCCTTGCAACAGGGTGCCTCGCAGTTTGAACAGCAGGCGGGCAAACTAAAACGAAAATTCTGGTTGCAGAACTTGAAGGTCTGTTCGGGGATTCCCCATTGGTTCGCATCAATTAATAATAAATCCCCTCATTGCAGATGATGATCATTATGGGCGTGATTGGTCTGGTTGTCGTAGGCATTATTGCAAGTAAGTTTGACGTGCGAAAATCTCTTAATCACATCATCATTTGCCATATGAAACAACAAACATACAACAAACCACACACAAAAGACACCAAAATACCCCAAATTTAAGTTTCCCCCTTAGCGCTGATTTTGTTAGCCCAACATTTGCTTTTACTAAACTAAATTCGTTTGTTTTTTTTTATCCGTCACCTTTTTTTCTCTAGGTAACTTTATGTAGATTGCTAAAAAAAAACAAAAAAAAACAAAAAAAAAACTAATCTAATTAACTAGTAACTTAGTTACCAAAATGGCAATGCAAGCATCAACCCAGCAAAAAATTCAAAACTCATGAGTAGAGCTGAAAACTCACAGTTCAACTGTTGTACGTTTGATGATCGTTCGCTTAACGATTTGAATTAACAAATAAAACAAAAACCAAAAGAAAATGACAAAAGCGATTTATCAAACGCATCCCATGTAACTTTGCATATCATGCGCTTCTACAAAATTACAATTAAAATATATCAAACCAAAGTTCAACATCATCTCCGGTTCCATACGACCATAATCGCACCAGGTTCGGTAATGATTTTGTTCTAAAGTCAACTGAAAGTCGTGTCGTGTGTTGTTTTTTTGATTTTGTTGTTTTTCCGTTTACTATCCGTATCATTGTTTCTACATATATGTGTTGATCTCTTTCGCTCTCTCTCTCTCTCTCTTTCTATATATATATTTATATGTGTTTTCTTTTGGGGCAGAGACTTGCCCAAGAAGCCTATCTCCATAGTAAAGTTGAACGCTATTCATTTGTAACCCGTAACGTAATGTGTAGGACCTTAAGTTTTGTGTTTTGAAAATAGTTAGTTAGATTATTGTGGTTTGTTCGATTCTCAGTGTTTTGTTTACAATTTAATTCATTTGTTTCTAATTGGCGTTTCACGACTGTACCACTCCTTGAGTATGTATGTATGTAGGTCTGTACGTTGGTGGTTCTTTAAGAATTGCGTTATGATAATTCAGATTTATTCCGAAATTAGTGACCTGCAAAAACAGGTTCGATTTACTGCATAGAAAATAACATACGACATATCCGTACTGAAATCAATCCGAAACGATGTCAGAATTCGGTCGATTACGGATTTTCTGTAATCCCACACTCGGATCTAATTAAGGAAGTCCGATATTGATTTAAGCTTGTTATTAGATTACGATATTATAGCATAATATTCAAACTTTATGATTTTCAAACTAGCAAGTTTTAGCCAAGTAGAGGTCAGTAGTTCTTTGCAAACAATTTGAAAAACTAGACACACACCACAACAATATGGATGTGCGATGATCTACCTTCAGCAGACTTTACCCACCGCCTGCAAGTCAGCAGCTGCCTTCTTATGTCAGCAGTGCTATAACTGGTAGTGAATTGCAAGGCAGCATAAGTGCAAATACAGCAGAATTTGTGTATGTGTGCGCAGGGCTTAATCCCGAAACGAATTTCGGTTCCGGTACGTCACTAAATGAATGTTTCGGTTAAAGGTTATATTTCGGTTTTCAATTCAATTCTAATTCGGTTTCGATACGTTACCCAGATTTTTATTTCGGTATACCGGTACGTACCGGTACGTCCACGTCTTATGTAACTAATATAGCATTCTTGTAATTTGCTCGCGGTAACATAACTGCATTCAATGTGCTTGAGTCCATACAACTTTATAGCAGATTCATTATAAATTTATCGCCAGAGAACCTGCGTAGCTGGAACAGAAAGCACAACTTTTGAAATCTCATACAATTCTGAGAACTTTGTGGAGGATTCTGACCACCAGTTAAGAATGTTTTCATGGTTTCAAACACGCTTAAGTGCGAGAAAAGTCTTAATGGAATCCAGTAACTGTTTTGCTAGAGATCCAGTGTATCCAAATGGAATAAAAATCACCCAAGACAAGATTTTCGGGTATAGTCGGTTAGTTGTGGCCACCTCCGCTGGTTCTAATATGCGTACAATTTCGCGAACTGAGTCCCACTCTACACCGGAGGTGCAGAAGAAAGTCATTAACTGCAGCCGCAAAACTGGAACAAATTTTGAAGATGACTTCTGCCAGCAAATATTTTAGTATCTTGTATGTAGAGCTCCAACTCGTGACCAAATCCACGATGCGCTCTGCAAAGGTAAAAAGAACCCAAACCGGGTTATGTGTGCGTACACACTGCGTACCCATTAAGCCTTACTGCATTAGTCAAAGAGAGATTCTTTTAGTTTAGCTTGCGCTCGGTTTCTATTTGGTCTTTTTTTTGTCTTTTTTTCCCTACACAGATAAAAAATACAATCCATATCGCCATTTGCAGAGGTTCCCACAGGAGACAATCCGAAAACGATCAAAGCAAGTGATTAGGGAAATCAGAGGTGATATCAGAGGTAGTGACTTCGGGAAAATAACGCGCCTAAATGTATCAAGGGCTTCGAAAATGGTTGCTTGTTTGAACCAAGTTGAAAATTGTGAGACAGTCAACTCTGTTTGCCATAAAACGAATGTTATTGAATTAAAAATGTTAAGAAACGAATAATTGTCTTCCAGCAATCATGGCATTTTTTTAATCAACGGCTTCAGTTACTCATCTTCATTCGATTTATTCAAACTGAATAGGTTCTTATTACCGAAATCAGAGATCTATTTAAGTGAAATAGTCTTTGAATGCTTCAGATCAAGGAAAATTAGCATAACACTGCTAGATTTATTGGAGGTCCACTAAAGACATTTTTTAATGATATGATCTGTTTTCCTGCTGGTGATGAAGCACTTAACTCATAAAATTTATTACATAATTTTGGTGAAGTTGGTTTCAACCTAAATGGTCAATGTTGATCTAAGGCAATTGCTGGTACAAAATTGCCTATAGACCGCGAACCAAAGCTTGCTTTATGAATCTGAAAACACAGTTCGTTCTATTTTTACGTCTAGCTCATAGTCCATATGGAGTGGTTCGTGGGTAAATATAAAATTGGTACTCCAATTCACGGTTTTTTGGCTGTCGAGTGGCATCTCTTAGGGAAATGCAATAGTCCATTATACCATCAGAAATATTGATTTAAATAAAAATCTACCGTGCGCTTTTAAAGATATTCAAGATTAAAGGTTTAACTCCTTCTGGAGGTACCTTAACCAATTGTACGATTGAAGTGAATTTTTTGTATGGCGTTCCCCATGACCCTGTCCACATTTGGTGAATTTTATCTTAAACCCTTAAAAACTAAGTTAAAATTGTTGTCGTTGTGTGTTGCAGGTACAAAAGTACCCATAAAACGCGAACCGAGGCTTTATTTGAAAAACTGGGTATGAGGTGATGCTTTCAGGGGTCCCTTTTATCATTATTTAAGGGTCTCATGCCGGGTTTTTAAAAAAAGTTGAATTTTGTCGAACTGTGTAATAGTATTTAGGTAAAAATAAATAGTAACATTTCCAATTCATTTATTTTCTTTGTTTAATAATTTATTTATAAAATATCAATTTGATCTTAAGAAATAATATTTTGATATGGTCGAAAATTTCGCTTTGATATTTTGTGTCAAATGTGTCATATCGGTTTTTTATTGATATGAAAAAATATAATAATGATCCCCACATCATATCATTATTTTTTTCTGTGTACTTAGTTTAATTTCGTTGCAGGATTAATTGATTTTCAAGTAGGATCCGTAATTGAAAAGAGCTTTTTCGGATTGACACACGAATTTTAGGATTGTTCCAATACTTTCATGCTTGTTTCAAATACAATCAAGTACAATACAATCTTTTGTCTATGTGTGATTCATAGCAACTAAACATTGGGCATGTTCAGCATCAGAATAATTGATCTTTGAGCAGGTATCAGAAAAAAATTATGCATCGAATAGTTTCTGCTGTTGGAGGGAGCAGTATCACTTTAATGTAGCGTACTATTTCTTTGATACATGCTCCTGTATCATGATAGCTCAAATTGGCTATTCTAATGCCGCATCACTCGAGTTCAGTAAGAAGACTGTTGGAAATTTATACTTGATCAGGTAGCAAGTTGTTCTGCTGAGCTCGGCCATTGAGTAGTAGACATGGTGTTAGGCCAATGCAATATAGTTCTTTGTCAGTTTATAATAATATTTGGTAAAATTTCAACATAATTTACATGTAAGACGAGATTTACAAGATGAAGCAAACTTCATGAAGTTTTCTTAGTAGGCGAGAGAAACAAGTGTGATTTTATACATTTTGTTCAACAAATCTAGTTGAACTCCCTATGATGAAAACTTCATGAAGTTTACTGCATCGTGTATATCCCGACTAAGTTAACTTTTCTTTTTACGACTACCAAAAGTAATCAAACTCTACTATTACCAAATAATGTTTATTTATTTAGTGAATTTTGCCAACGAACAAACTTAACTGGCTACTACAATAAAACTTAAGATTAACAGTAACAATTAAACTACAAGAAAAAGTTCCTAAGTAATTGTTTAACAGTAACATTGTTGCTGCTAAAGTCGAACCGCATGCCAACTGGAAGCCGATTGTATGTGAGAAGTGCTCTTGATATCGGATCATTAAGGGCGTAGTTGGCCCTATGAGCCCCACTCTAAGTGGAACCATGGCACGTAAAGACCTAGGCGGAACATTAAATGCAATTTCGCCAAGCAGTATAGAACAATTAATATTGGCGACTAAATGTCATTTAAAAATATTAAGGACGCAATGGTCCTCCTAGCCTCAAAGATAGAAATATGCATGAGGTGACATCTACTCAAATACGGTGGCAAAGGCTCTCTAAAAATTAAATTGGCAAGTGCAAATTAGAGGAATCGTTTCTGCAGCCTGTTGAACGGCATCGGAAGGATTCCAGATGAGCGAAGCATATTCAATCCTAGAACGCACTAAGGCAGAGTCCAGAAATTAGCTCTGTATAAGGATCATTGAACTGTTTACAGTTGCGCTTTACAAAGCCGAACATTGAATAAGCTTTGGGGAGGCCCAGAAAACCGAAACTAAGGGTCCACCACCCCTGAATCCAAGGCATCATATTGTCGACTCAAAGCGTGATGATCAATGGAATACGAGGCTAGAATCGGCAGCTCGCGCTTTCAAAATTTTAAGTTAAGTTAAGTAAAGTTAAGAGGCAGTAAATTTCGCGCGCACCAGTCGGCAACAGAATTCAGATCACATTGAAGGGCTTCAGCATATCTAAGTTTTTTAATAGATCTAAAAATTATGAAATCATCAGCATACATTAGATAATGCATGGAATAATTAGGCAACCGATGTGTATGTGTGTAAAATGTATTTAGATCAGGGTCGACCAAATGGAAAGGACAGAAAAATGTGCTTGTGTAGGCGACTTGCTTTCTGTGCTCGCGGATTCACCGCAAAATATACACATATCTATGTTTTTCAAAAATCATTTTTTGTTTGTTCAGAAATTAGATAAACTTACAGAATTGAGTAAAAATTCAGCATCTGACTGTCAAATTTCCCCATCGCAATCGGCAATTATTTCATTTCAGTAGGTAAAATCGGCAATCATAAGTCACAAATCATAAACCGAAATTATCTGTTGAATGAGCGCAATGGAACTTAAAATATTTTGTAAAACGATCTAAAGACGTTTATGTTTTAAGCGAACCATTTCCTTAAAAAGGCTGTCCGTTTCGTGCTTTGATTCGGGTCCTTTCTCTATTGTTCCATTTCGATTTCAACCGGAAATCACCTTTAAGATTTTACCAAAGTGAAAAATGCTGCAGCGCTGTTAGGTGCATTTTTAAACTAGTAAATAGTGAAACTGAAACGCTGATATTAATTTGAAGAAGAAAAATGCATTATTTGTTAGATTGTGTCAGAAATGCAAACTGGTTCTATATCGAACCAACAAATCGCCAAGCAAACCAGTTCGCTTCAGTTCACTTTAGGGTCTTAAGACTTAAAACTCTTACCTTGAGGTAATGAAAATTTGGGAACTCGATTTCTTATTTTACAATATCGCAAATATCTTGTACATATTCTGACCTTTTAATATGCCTGTCATCAGACTGCATTCCTACTTGCTAATACTTGATTTGTGTGAGTCTCACATTTCCGATATGGGAGAATATTTTCAATATTCTGTTGTGTGTCTTCACCTTAATTCAACTTTAGCCAGGCGTATATTTTGTAGTACAATATTGCCATAGCAACTTAGACCATAGGTTTCTAGGACTATTAAAGGTAAAAGTAAAAAAGTAGTACACTAGAGTACGAGCACATTGGGCATTCGTATTCCCTTCTGAAGTCATTAAAAGAAACGATGCTCAGTTAAAGTATAAATTTCTTTACGCTTCTTTACTAAAAAGTGTAGTAATCCTTGAAATACAATCCCTTAGACAGTAAGATTAAAAACAAGACTAGGTATGTTCCTTAAGAAGATAAAACGAACCTATTTTCAAAGCGAGAAGGTCCGGATGGGTAGGTTTGGAAGGTGATTAACATATAAAGTTCAAGAGTACCAAAAAAAAAAGCTGAAACGAATCGTTTTTCTACCGGCTTTTAGCCTGGGCTATTCTATTTTCGGATTTATCTAAGAATCATCTGGCGTAATCTTAACTTTCCGCACGTAAATATGTACATACATTCAAATTAAACTCAACAACCACAACAACATCAGATGTAGCACCAATAACAACTGAATCCACTTGTGCCATGTGACCCTTGTAAAATACTTACTATACTTAAATTGTAGTGCCCCACCCCGCCCAAAACTAAAACTTAGTTCTTTCAAAACAAATTCAAAACTCAAACGCAAAGGTCATCAAATTGAACAGCAAATGCATAAAGTACTGCAAAAATTGTTAACAATTTATTTAAGTTCTCTTTCCATATGATTTAAAAAAGTTTTCTATAATTTCACTAATTTATTTCCTTCTCTCACACTGTCCCACTATCTCACCCCACTCTCTCTATATATATATACAAACAAACAAACACACACACAAAACCATATTTTCCACACAATTACAGAGAAAGACGAAGAATAATACATTTTGCAAGCTTTTTAACTAAATGAAATAGGAATAATTCAGACAAAAACAATTTCAAAAAAATCCATTTTATTTTATGAGGTACAAACAATTGAAATCTGTTTTCGTCACTCATCTGCAAAACGTATGGCTAGGTGCACCCTTTATTTGGTTTTCTTTATGGCAATCAACAACAACAACAACCAAAACAAAAATTGCATTTCACCAAATTTCTCGTAGAACCTTACATGTCGGATGATGCTGCTGCTCCGCCGGCTCCTGCTTTGCAGCAGCAGGTGGCTCAGGCGCCAGCATCCGCACCAGCATCTGCACCTGAATCAGCACCACCACCACCACCACAAGAACTAGTAGCACAACAACAACAACTACAACAACCAGTACAACAACAACAACAACAACAACACCATACACAAAAATCTGAACCACCAACACTCGAGAAACCATTGGCTCAGAAATTGACCGACAACCCACAGAGTCCCTCGGATGAAGTGGCGACTGGACAATAAGAACGCATAAAAACCAATCAATCAATCAATCAACCAACCAGTCAACCAACCAACCAACCAACAACAACAGAAATAGTAGAATCATAGTAAAAAAAAAAAAAAAAACATTTCACACTTTCGTTACTAACATTCGAAAATATGATATTTTCCAACACTGTAAGCAAAAAAGTACCATACATTTTATTTCAACCAGGGACTGTCCAATTGTCCATATTGTTAAGCAAATATTTTTATTTTCCAAAAGCCAAGTACACAGCTGAAAGAAAAACACTGAAAACAGAGAAAGATATGGAAACAGAAGTGTTAAAAGAAATCAAAAGTGTAGCGAAAAGAAGAATCTAAAGCTTCACCTTAAGAGCGTAAAAGTAATAAAGAAGTTTGGGAAAAGCGGGCGACTATAACAGAGAAAATATAATAAGTTGGAATCTCAAAACAAAGGGAGAACCTGGTAAATTATGATAAAGGAAACAAAGAATGTGAGCAGGAGAAAGAAGTGGGAAGTGAAAATAATAACTTGAATTCTCAATTAAAGACAAATGTTTCGCAAGAGCAATAGGAAGAAGGGAACTTAGGTAAAGGGAACCACGTTGAAAGAAAGAATGAAGCCAGAAGAATTAGTTTTATAAGACACGGAAAATGCAGATGGAGGGAAGCAATTAGTAAATATTTAATAATAAGAAAAGCAAGCATGACGAATGAAAAAAGAAAGGTGAAAGAAAGGGTGGACAAAGAATGTAGAAGAATGTTGCTGGGAAATGATTTTTTGTTTATTTCGAGCTGTGCTTTGTTTTAATTAGTTGTCAAAAATTATATCGTGTTTAATGTTTGAAGAATAGTTTACAATGTTCGAAGTGTCTGGGTCTTAATTTTGACTTTACGTAACCCTAAAGAAGAAGTCTGGAGGGGTTAAGTCGGCGATCGAGGAGGACAGTTTTACATAAGGCAACCGAGGAACAATCGACGCAATAAAGCGATCGTTGCACAGGCTGTGTGCGATGTGGCGCCGTCCTGTTGAAACCAATAGCTGCCCATATCATTAGCAGTCCGAACTGGCATGACATAATCCCTTATAATGGCACCACAATGCTCTCCATTGACTGCTTTTACGGCTTGATCCCACGTCGTCTTCGAAGAAGGAACGGTCCAATGATTCTTTCCGCACAAGTTCCGGCCCAAACAGTCATGCAGTTGATCGTGAAGAGGTTGTTTATGAATCAGCAATGTATTGGTGTGCCAAAATAAAACTACGCGAAGCCAGCATCGATCACTAGCCAACGAGATTTCTCACTACATAGAACAAGTTTCCATATAGTTAAGTTATAAATGGCCCAGAATGTAAAATGTAAAGAATCATGAATTGACTAAGATAAATAAATATTAAAAGAAAGGGAGAAAAGAATAAATAAGAAAGAAAAACACATGAAAGAAAAGGAAAAAATAGAAAATAGAAACAAATAATAGAAAAGATGAACCAAACAAGTAGGAAGAAACTAGAAACAATACAGAAAATAAGAAAGAGGGAGAGATGAAGAAGCTTGCGATAGTGAAGGTCATACTACATAATGGAATAAGTAAGGTACATAAGTGCGTCTTACTATGAATAGGTGAAAAAACCTTTCCTCGTGCTCGGTAGCAAGACTTACGTGGCCAGAATTCAACCTAAAACGTACTAACACACTTTTGCGGTACAGAAGGGAACACATAGCGCTTCTGGTAGATGACCTGACGGGTCACTGTCTCATTGACAGACACGCAGTACGCCTAGGCGTAGCACACCACGACTTCTGTAGAACTTGCAGATATGAGAAAGAGGAGGAAACGGTACAGCCATATGTCCATACAATGGTTCAGTATTAACCCCCCTCGGGACTAAAGGGTTAACAGGGAATGTATGGCCTAAGTTGGAGAGCGACTTGTCGCTCTCAGCCATCGCAACCTAACCTAACCTAAGGTACACAAAGAAAAAAGTAGAACGAATAATTTTGGTACGAATGCTCTTGAAAAAATTTATCCGTTCTTGAATTTTCAAGAATTTCGCTCTTGAAATCGAGCTAAATTCTTATTCAACTTGGGTTTCATAGGCAAGGGGAGAGAGTATGGGAGCGGAGAGGGCAAGCAAACTTTGAGAGAATAGCGTTAAAGCAGTGCCGGCCAAATGGAGAGGACAAAAAAGTGTGCTTGTGTTGGTGAGCAAGAAAGCTCTCTCCAGACTACAGCCGTTTTACTTGCAATTCAAAGTTCACTGATTCACACAATCATTAGTTCGGCAAGCGTTTGTGTAAAAACACGACTGACGTCGGCTCGTAGTAGCTATGGCTGGCCGGGTCTGCGTTAAAGACGCTCACACAGCTTACATATTCATGGGAGAGGGGTCTGTGCAGAAACTACTGGGTGGAGAGCGCAGTCAGTTGTTGAGAACACAGAACACTGTCGTTGTCAGATGTGAGCGGTCGGTCGTTAATTTATTTAATGTTGAACATTTCGAGTGTGAAGAAGTAATCGATTAAAGGAAAAAATAAAAAAAAACATTAAAAAAAAAGAAAAACTATGCCCCCACGGGGACTTGATCGAATGTCTTGTCCACTCGACCACGGCTCATTGTTGCCCGCTGGGCGGAAAAGTTGCAAACTGCTTACATTCTTAACTATGATTTAGACGCCAGGTCTTGCTTATGCGTGTTAGTCGAGTAAGCTAAGGTGTCGTCGTCTGTGTGCATTCAGTCTTTCGAGGTTACGAGTTCAAGTCCCATATTAAAGTACACTCAGAAAATTATTTTTCTATATTTAAGAAAAACGCCCTAAAATCGAAATCGCCTTACAATTTAGAAAAAATTTATATTTTTAAGAAAAAATTTTCTGTATTTTAGAAAAGTTGCCCTAAAAATGAATTTTTTAGAAAAACTTTCTAAAATTTAGAAAAATATATTTTTTTTCTAAATTTTAGGGTGAATTTGTTTTATTGCCTTTTATAATTTTTGGGGTAATTTCGCCTTTGATTTTAGAAAATATTTGTTATTTGTTTGTTTGCCCTAAAATTGAGAAAATAAACCCTATGATCAGTTTCGAATAATTTTCGAGTCATTTGCAAGTCTTTTTTGAGTCATTTTTGAATGAATCACATTTTGAACAAATGCATCAGTCATTTTCGAGTGCTTCCTTAAATCGCACACGAAACTAATCATTTTTTAATCATCAAGTGCGCTCGAAAAAGACTCGGCAAGCTGCGAAATCACCTAATGATCTTCCAAATGCTAGGTGGGTTTGATCAAGCAACGTGCATTGCTTACGGCACATAGCTGAGATGGGCGAAGGCGTCCTTGATCCAGCGTGTGAGAGGTCCCGTAGTTCGAGTCCCCGAGTGTAGGAAGTAGTAAATTATGTCCGAAGGGAGGGGTAAGAAAATAGAATTGAAGAAAAAAGACAGAAAATATGTATAGGTAGGTATAAGGAAAGGAATACGAGAGAGGATGATAAAATGTTAAGCATAGCATAGAAAGAATAAAAACGAAAGCAACCCAAAATAGTCTAGGATTAAATGGAAAAGGAAATTGGCTTGATAGGCTGGTTTAAATTGGCTGGTAGAATACATTTTTCAGTGATAAAAATAAGTTGGAGTCATTTGTAAGTAAGAGAAACTAGTTTTTCCGAGAATTCCGAACTACAGGGATGATGGACGTTGACGTACAATGCGCAGTACGTTCAAGTGGCCGAGACCGAGAGGCGCAGCCACTAACGTGTAACACGAAAACGCGAAGGAAGAACATAAAGTAATGTTAACTACGGGCTAAATAACTTAAAATATAAATTTTTATAGCAGGAAGAGAAGCTTCCGAGTTAATTATTCGGTAGAGTTTATTGTAATCAGCACAGAGTAGACGAAACGGTTCATGCAAGGCATAGTTAGTATTACAACGATGTAGTGATAGGGGGATAAAATTACGAGTCGGCCTAATAGGAACGTTGAGGTTAATTTGGCCAACCAACTCAGTTGAGTCGATTTCACCATTAATTAGTCTATGTATAAAGATTACTCCAAGCATAACTCTACGGTTAACAAGGGAGGGAAAGTTAATCAAAAGAAGTCTACTGGAGTACGATGGTAAACGGACCTCAGGATTTCAGCCCAAACCACCGAGAGCAAACAATAAAAACTGTTTTTGCACAGATTTAATAGCATAGCGATAGCAAGTCATATACTTGGCTTAAGGAATTTTAATAACTTTTTCAAAACTATTTTTTATATTTGACAGTCCCTGGTATTTACACGTGCGCTTCTTCTTTCTTTTTATATCGAAAATAGTTAAGAATTTTGCTGTTTTTCATTTAATTAGCTGCATGCGCGTGTGTGTGTACTGCCTTATAAATGTATGTGCGTGTGTGCGCGTGTGTGTGTGTGTGTGTGTGGTTCTATAATTTGTTTTTGATGTTGTTGGTAAAATATTCTTTTAAGTTCTCATAAATCCTTTTTAATGCACTAAAAAGTTAAGACAAAGTTACAGACTTTAAAGACGGCGGGGGGAGGGGGTTACGTCTGTGCATTCGACATGTAAATATTTAACTGCTTTGGCCTGGAGCCCCAAAAAAATCCCATTCCATGCTTTCAATATATATCCATATATCCCCCCAAAGTGTTATATTAATTTGATATCGATGTAATTGTCATACAGATTGAGCAGAGCGCAAAACGAGACTCTGGCCATAAACAGTTTGAATAATATGTTGATTTCCTTTTCTCTTCATCCCACCCACTCATCTGTCCACAGATAAACTAGGACTTATAGGTGGTGAACAGCCGCCGCAGTATCCACAATATCCGCAGTATATGCCACCACCGCCGCCCCAACAGCAGCAGCCCGCCGCCGCCGCTGCCGGAGGACAATCCTCGCTGGCCGACCATGGATTAGATACAGATGGTGGTCATGGTAATGCAGCTGGTGTCTAAGTAATGCAGCAAAAACCAAAATGGGAAAACTCAGTTAAACAAATAATAATTTCTAATCCAGATGAGAAAGGTTTTTAAGTCAAAGCAAAAAAAAATGAAACAAAATTATTAAAAGACGCTCCGGACAAATTAATTGTTGTTGCTAATTTGTTTATGGTTACATTATATTTCATGCATCAAAATATAAACCAAAAAAAAAAAAAAAGGAAATCTATGCTATATATACATACATATATATATAATCTATATAATTGTATTTAATATCTCTGCGCTGTGCTGGTAACAAGGAGCGCCAGCATCCAGCCAGGTTGCTTCCCCAATGTTTGCAGCTCTTTGAACTCAGTTTCCTTAGCTAAACAAAAAAAACAAGAACAAATTCGGAACAACTTTGGTTCCTAACTAAAAGTTACACTATAAAATGTATAATCCACAAAAACTCAGACAGCTAGCAGCCAAGTTGATCGTATAAACAAATTGAAAAACAAAAAACAAAAATGTAGCAAAAATATACAAAACCAAAACTAAAGTTTCTTGATTTGCATTGATCAAGTTTGTTTGTGTGTTTTTTCCTTTTTTGATGATGAAGATGACGATGATGATTATGAGACAGACAGTTCAACGATTTAAATTAAGCGCTTGAGACACAATTTGTTGATTATAATTTACAAATAATATATATAAAAATATATATAAATAAATGTATATGTCAATGTTATAGAAGAGAGGGGTAAATTGTTTACCTGCTTGAAGGTCAATCCACAAAAAAAAAAATTGGGAAATGATTTGTATTTGAAGGATCACGAAATACGGAGAATTTTATTTGAAATTTAAAGTTTGTAAAAATTAAAATTGAATGGAAGTTATTTTGGATTTTCCAATTAAAAAGCTATGTAATTTTCTGTAAATACCAATTCGGCTCTCTTCGATATGAAATGGAAAACGAACAAGCTTATAAAGATTCATTTGAGATAGATAGTTTTTAGATGCATTGAATGAATCTAAGATCAATTTAACATTAAATGGATATTATTAATATCCTTTTTACATTACTTTAACTATCCAATCCAAATGAATAACGAAATTATACAAAGATCAACAACAACTATCCATTTTTTTCGGTGCAGGAAGAGAACCTTTCGATCGCTTTCGATCTAACCATTACTGGTTATGTTCCAAAAACCTAAGGTTCTTCCAACAAACGTTTGCAGTTAGATTTCGGTTCGTCAGTTTCGATGGACTTACAATAATGTTTGTAATTCGAGTTAACTAAAAACTTTTTCGAACTGAGATTTTACAGGCATTCGTGAAAGATTCAACAAAATATTTCCGTTAAAATATACAACAAAGACTTTAATTTGATAGAGAAAATCCAAAAGTAAAGGAGATTCCACACCATTATGTAAATATAGAAGCTGTCGCTTTGCTCCTCGTCAATATTATTGTTCAAGTTTACATTCCGGTATATAAAACTGACATAGTCGTGTTTGATTTCCTGGTATTTAACTGTTTTTTGTCGGCATTCAGCCCTTGGGTTCCCATGCAAATAAGCATCGCCCATTTTACTTGTCACAAAAGTCAAACTTAAAAATGTAATTAGAAAAGAATCAAGGGGACTGTTCCGAATTCTAGTCCATTTCAATTCGGACAGGTCTAAAGCAAGGCTGCAAACCGGTACTGAACCGAACCCCAGAGAGCCGTATACAGTCATACCGTAACATTTTTAACCTCCTGATAACCGTTTGCTTAGAAAAAGGTTCGGTTTAAAGCTTTCACTTTAGTCAGCTTTTTCAGAACTTATGTAACTATCACAATATACTGACCGGATAAAAATAATTTTATAGTGCTAAATCGGAGCAAGATCATTTCAAAATATTACGACTTTGTGAAGGATATAATGCATAAGTCATGTTAAATGGCAAAACAAATCTTTCTCAACAAAAATTATCTAATTATTTTAACAAAAATTCTATTAACGATCTTAGAATCGATAAACTAAGGTTCGAACCAAAACCTTAGGTTCGATAAGTAAAGTAACCGATACGAGAACCGAACCTAAGAGTTTTCAATGGGTTCCAACCCACGGACCGAATCTTCTACAGAATTCCAGAGGTTTGCAGTCTTGGTCTAAAGGGAGAAACAAATTTTCAAATTTTCATTTCAACAAATTACGACGAAAATGTTTTACCCAAGTGAATTCTAGTCGAAAAATTGGTACAATTAGCTTTCGACCTTAACTAGAAACAGCAGAAATGATTGTCACTTTCGGGCATCGAGAACCGCTATCTTAGTTAGTTGTGGCCTTTTAGCCAAAGATTTCTCAGAAAGTTTTTATTCATGTCTTAGTTAGTTGTGGCCTTTTAGCCAAAGATTTCGGAAAGTTTTTATGCACGTTTGCAATGTTAGCGAGCTTAGCTGGCTCGTTGCCCAAAAAGTTGTGTTTGCTCACAACTTGTAAGCAACTTATGCATTCTACACCAAAATTAGCTAGTTAGTTATACAGTACAGTTTCAAGAACCTCCCGGTTCTATCTTCAGTTTATCTGACTCGAGGTCCAAAAAGTGGCTTTGGTTCACAACTGTAAGCAACTTATGCATTGAACACCCAAAAGAGCTGGTTGCTTATACAGTACAGTTTCAAGAACCTGCCGGTTCTATCTTTAGTTTAGCTGACTCGAGGTCCAAAAGGTAAAGTTTGTTTACGGTTAAGCAACTAATGCATTATTGCTTATACAGTACAGTTTCAAGAACCTCCCGGTTCTATCTTCAGTTTAGTTGACTCGAGGTTCAAAAAGTTGCCTTTGTTCACTACTGTAACTCTAATGAAACTTATGAATTATACACCAAAAAAGAGCTGGTTGCTTATACAGTACAGTTTCAAGAACCTCCCGGTTCTATCTTCAGTAGGCTTTTCACTAAAAACTGCATATTTTCAAATTGCCTTTCCTTGCAATCATCACTGTAAGCAGTTGAGAACTGCAATGATGACTATGACTACGAGTAAGAGCTTGACAAACCATATTCAGCGACTTTGATACATTGCTTCCAAAAGTGTTTAGCGTTTGATATCAAAGCAAAGATCAGTCTTTTCAGTTGCCAGTGATTTGTATCCGCTTGCAAAAAAAATAGTTGAAAATAACCGAGGGTTATTGCTTCATCATCCACAGAACCAAGTGAAACGAAGGTTTATGAGTGCGAAATATTTACAAATTCTACCTGTTTTAAGTAGCTTAGCAAAATTGACCGTTTATTTACAGAAAGTACAAACTTTATTCGAATTCTGACTTTGGCATTTGAAAATTCTTCAAATTCTTTTTCGGTCCTTCGAAGACAATTATTTTCCAAATTTTTCCAAAGAGTTAGTCAACGTTGGTAAACAATTACCAAAGAGGGGAAATACTTAGAGCACATCCATACTACCGACATTCCATCTATGTACTAATCGTATGCCTAAAAAAGAAAAAAAACAACAAACATTCAGCACATATTGTACTTACCTTGTTCTAAAACAACAACAAAACAAAAAACAAAAAAAAAAAACGATATATTAACAATCAATGTCTTAACAATTAAACCAGCGCCTGCCCAAAGTGCTTTTTTGCCCACTCATTTGCCCATGAGGAAGGCATTAACCACTTAAAATTATTAAACTTAAATGCAGGTATTTTTAGCAATATTCTTAGCGTGTACAATATGTCGCCCTTAACACACACCACAACACCCCCTAAACACAACTAGCACCCCCAACACACACACACACATACACACTTCATATGCATATAAACATTATAAACTATCAGACGTGTGTAATATGTATTATTAATCACAGGGCAAAAATGTTTGAGCTGTACTCTTAGAGAAGCGTTTCAATTTTTGTTTGTGATTTTAAACCAAAACCAAAGCTAATGAAAAAGAATACTCCAAAAAAAAGAAAACAAAAACAAACTACAAGTAAAACAAATGGAAATTGAATTGAATGGCACAACAACAAAGAATTAAGAACAAAGAACTCAGTAGGCGTAGTGAGAACAACAAAAAAAAACAATGGTGGCTAAATGCAAGTCGGCGCAGGAAAATCGCAAACCAAACAAAAACCAAGAAACAAAAATCGATATATATATTATATATAAATACGTATAAATATATATATGAACCTTATATAAACAATAATAATACTAATTAATTTAATGATTAATTGCACCCAGAAAATACATAATTATTTAAATAAATAAACAAAAACAAATAAATTTTCGGTTTTTATTTTCAATCAGGGTTTCAAGGGTTTTAGATTGTGTTTTAAGGCCTCTACGGACATTCGACGTAAGTAATTTAGCTAACTTCGTCACATATTTCGTCAAGGTGGAAAATAAGTCTAGTGTTACCAGACTTAAGAAAACAATTACGACGAACATTGAAGTCTGTAGTATTTTTAAATGAACTGGGAGTGGTTCACTCTACTTTTTTTTGAAAAATAAAAATGGCAACTCTCTACATGCTGCCAATAAATATGAACGAGAAAACAAAGCTAACTTCGTTTGCCGAAGTTTTAATACACTTGAAAAAGTTCGCTTCAACGGTAAGCGATTTCGACCAAACTTTGCAGATCAGCTTAAAAACATATAGTATTAACAATGACCGAGTTTAGGAGCGCTAATATTGAAAACAAACAAAAAGTAAAAGAAGTAGTCTTCCGATCCGGTTGGTTCCGACATATTATCAGCACGCAGCCAAAAGAAGACTCTTTGCAAAATTTCAGCTTGATAGCTTCAAAACTGAGGGACTAGTTCGCTTAGAAACAGACAGACGTACAGACAGACGGACGGCCAAAGCTCAATCGACTATAATATACTCTGGACAAGTGTGGGGTTCGCTGGAGAGGTGTAGTTAATGCCCTACGTCTCACTCGGGATTGGAACTAGAAGAAGATACGATTTGGATTAGGCTGCTAAAGGCAATGTCGAGAAGTAAATTGATAATCAATCATCTTGCTCCGGAGTCGTAGTCACCGGGATGTTTGGCAAGTCCGAACCGAACCTTAACCAGAGAAAAAATTATTTAACTATTCGAAACCGCACTGGTGTTGGGTTGCTCATGAGTGAGTGTATAAAATTGAGTTGTTCTTCTAAACTCGAACAAGTGAACATGTTCTTCTGTCAATTGTTGCTAGCTGTTCTGAACCGAGTGTAACTCTAGATCAATTATACAAAATTTCATAAAGCAAAGTCACTTCCTCCATTGACATACGCACTATTATATTTTAACTTCAATTGATCGCTAATGGCTGTTAGTTCAACTGTTCAAAGTATAACGAGGCCCATAGCCTATTTACATAGACCCCACAAATGTGCTGTTAAGCGTAACATTTACCTGCTAATGTAATTTATTTGGCGACCTTTCTTATGTTTATTATCGAGTTTAGCTGGTTCGAGGTCCGAAAAAGTTACGTTTGCTCACAACTGTAAACAACTTAAGCATTGTACACCAAAAAGAAGCTGATTGCCTATACAGTACTGTTCCTCCCGGTTGAATCTTCAGTAGGCTTTCTGCTAACTAATCGAGTGGTTCTAAGGCTCTACAGTTTTTCTTTTTCCAAGAAGCTTGTAATCTGGAAAAAAAAATTGAAATACCCTGAAATGAAATTAAAAGCTTCAAGCACAAGATTTCTTATCTCTCTACTTATCATCTCTCTTAGAGTTCTCTGTAAAGGTTCAGCTAACAAATCTTATGCTATGTAGTTTCGGAAAATGTGGAAAAAATATTGATTTTGGTATAATGTTAAAATAAGACGCATAATAAACTAAAATCCCTGCAAGAAATGCGAAAACAAATTGTTTATTTGTTTATTTGTAGAATAATAGTTATCAATTTTCTGTCAACATTAAGGGATTACATAGTATTTAACATGCTTCACCATCCAGATAGGAAACATTCTGAGATACTGAGAACATTCAGTTGACAACAAATGGTACAAGATATTATAATTCGCACATACAACGCGAAAAGGGTCATGCAGTGCGAAATTCTTCCTACACATGCTCAGTGCAAGAGGTTGATACGATCGCGTAACTCTTGTTGGAACAGCTAATTGGAGCAGGCTGAGAAGGTAGCACGAATCAATATCGGCATTGATCAGCTCATGTACGAATATGACGCCATGACAAGTCCGCCGATTCTTCAACGTTGGCAGATTTATTAGCCGTAGCCTGTCAGTATACGATGGTAGTAGCCGACGAGTCTCCCAATTTAAGCCGCGCAATGCAAATCGAAGAAATTGTTTTTGAACACTTTCTATAAGGTCTTGATAACGCAAGAGCAACAATATTTAAGGATCCGACGAAACAAAAATTTGGTGATGTATGGATCATCGAATTCCTTTGACCAGCGTTTAATAAAACCCATAACGCCGTTAGATTTATTTACTATAATGCCGACATTAAAGCAAAGTTTATGGTCGAATAAAACACCTAGGTCAGTCATAGTTTGGATGCGTAAGTAAACAAGTGAGGTCTATTGCGGTAAAATGTCATGTACTTGCACTTTAAATGATTTGAGTACAGCAAATTGTTTTGGCACCAAGATTGAAGGCTGATAAGAACATTCTGCAACAGATTGTGTGAGTCAGTACTATTGAAGGATAAAGAAATCTTAAAATCATCCGCATACATCAAAACGTGTGATGAGATAATTACCTGGGGGAGGTCTTAATACCCAGATGAGATAAAAATTTAGTTCGGTACAATACTTTACATGAATATAATGACTTTTGAACAGTTTTGAAATCAGAATGCCATTGAAAATCAGTCGTTTAAAAATTTTGCCAATTTTTTATTTCATCTGAGTAAAGGTCTTTGCCAAGCCCTTATGAATTCGCTGACCTCTATATAAGATAATCAAAAAAATAAACAATTTAAAATTACTGTACTTTTTTCATAATCTATCAGAAAACTCGCATTTTAAACGCACTGAAAACGACAGCTTTTTATTATAAGTTATAATGTTATAATTAATAACATTCTCGGATAGCTCTCTCAAATCTTAAAACTAAACGCTTAATCTCCATTCCAGTCCATTTTGTGACTTGTATATCAAATTTCAGCAACCTTACCTACAAATTGTTGCGTACGTCTCTTAATTACACGCATTTATTAATTTGTGCAGATTTTAGTACATTAATTAAATGACAATTAAGATAAATTGTTGTTCTCATTGTGTGCCCATATGGAGGAGTCATTGCTTTTATTTCAGCTTTAATTTCTCTTATCTCAGCTCATCTCATTCTCATCTAATTTGAGAACAAAAAGCATTTCTATGTTGCTCACAAAACTGACAACAACTAAAAATAGCACAGAACAACAACAGCGACACAAAAACGTAGCATACAACTTGGCGCAGCGATTTCACTTACGACTAGGAGAAGTTGCCAACCAAATTACGCACTTAGCACCGGCACCAACACCAAGATGTGACACCTTTAGCCAACCCGTGTGTGTTGTCGGTGCATATATAAATAACAATTGCTGTGCCATCCACACCAGGACAATGAAAATAAAACCGAGACTGAAGCGTAGCTATTATATTTAAATCACAATCAGCAGAGTGCACTATAGGAAATTTTCTTATATTTTTTTTTTGGCAAAAAGTTAAAAATAGTTATATTATTTAAAAGAATTTTACCAATCTGGCAGCTGTTAGTGACAGCTCAACTTTGCAAGGGCTTAAGTTTTGAAAGCATTCGACAATTCCAAAACATTTTGAAACTTAATCTTATTGCGCACTTTTTGCGAAACTATAATTTTTAGGGTAGCCTGAAGGCCTCCGTTGCTGTGGCTTTAAAAAAGCCCTTTGTAACTTAGAATTCATTTTTGAAGTTTCAATTATATGTATAAAAAAAATACAAAATAATTTTAAGGGAATAATCTTAATTGTTTTTATTAGTTCATTGATTGATTTATAGTTTGCTTTTAGGTTGTTTTTTAGGTTTACGGTGCGGATTCATTCCGTTGGCCCATCAAGGTTCAGGTTCGAACTCGAAATCATTTCTGAAATCATTTTTATTCAAGAAATGTGTTTGATTTCGGGTAATATACTTTATCTTCTGCAAATGACGGCATTTGTCAGTATAGTTTTGATATGAGTGTACTAAGCATACAGATAAGACTTAGAATGAGATTCTCATCAAGAACGTAGAATACTTGTTAAAATATGCATTGTCGTGTCGCATAATTTCGCATAATTTTTATCTTCTCCATCCGGAGGGATCTCTTGATTTTACCTGCTCCTGATCTTTTTTTGTGGGTTTTTTTTTATGTCCCAGACTATTGAAACTCTTAAAATTAAGATAACAAGTAAGCATTTTCAACGGCTATAAAAATCTGATGTTTAATTTGGTAACACCCTTTATAATCTGATTTAAGTTCTTTTCAATAAAACTTTTTGCTAAAGATGCATTGAAATCATTTTCAAATTCACTATCAAACCTGTTCTCGTTTTCGAATTCGATTGATTGGTATTGGTAAGTGGTCTCATATCCAAGAAAGCATTAGAGAATTCGGTTTAAACTTTCAGCCATCATAACAGTTAAATCAAGTTAAATGAAAATTATAATATAAAAGCCGAATCACACAATCGGTTTCTATTTCCGATATCGCATAATTCGATCGAAATCGAAAACGGGGACAGACCTGTATATCTTAGTTTTTCATTATTTTCAAAGTCCAAAGCTCAATTTTATTCTAAGAAATTACAATTGGAAGTATGTAAGTATGTCACCTAAACATAGGGTCTTTTAAAGAGGTTTGGTTTTTGGTTGTATTTCATACGTAAATCGAAATTGGGCTTTTGTTGAGGACCCTTTATTAAACCCTATACAATTCGTAATATAAAGTTTTAGTTAAAAAAAAAGTTTACAAACTCTTTAACGACAATAATTCCAGATAAAATATCCAAGAGTCTTGAAATTATGTTTAAGGATGTAACATAGTGTTGGGCAAGGGCGTAGCCAGCTTTACAAAACATATGGGCAGCATTGCCTGATATAATTTTCTTTACTATTTCTTAAATATTTCTTTAATTATATTTTTTGGCATTTAATAATTAAATCATGATGCATTTGACATGAAATAAGTATAAATCTTCAAAATAATTGCGAAAAAATTAAGTTATAAATAAAAACGTGAATTTTCCGAAGCAAAATCTATGATTAAAGGGGAGTTCCGATTATAATTTTATAGTAATATTTATTCACTTGAAAATTTTCGGCTTTCGCCTTGATCTTAGGGCCGACTAACTCGTGATCAACCACTGTTCACACGAAACCCTTCTCCACTTCAGTTTTCCAAGGTCTCATTCGATTATTTGCTACTACCACCAAGATCTGTACCAATAGCGGCTCCATGCAGGCTTACGCCAAACACTTCTAAGCACACCATTGTACCTTCCTACTCACTAAAGTTTCAAAATTTATATTACAAGTAATATATGTAAATCATATACTTTAGCGGTAATGTATAGGTATACAACTTAAGCGCCATCCATTTTAAGGGCTAGTTGCTACACACTCCTTAGCGGATTTCGACTTCCATGATCACCGTCCTGCTGTTTAAAGCAACCAACGCCTTTCATGGTTTCTGTATGAGTTGTTAATTTGGGCACCGTAACATTACGTTTGGTTCATCCCACAGCGCCAGTTCTGCTTACCAAAAGTGGCCCACTGGGCACATTATCTCATAACCTTAAACTTCATATCAAGAAAGTTAAGGTTCTTACCCATTTAAAGTTTGAGAATAGGTTAAGATCGTTTCGACCCTAAGGCCTCTAATCATTCGCTTTACCAGATAAGATTAATTTATATAATATAAGGTTGTCAAAAAAGTCTTGCGGCATTTCCGCAAGCTTGTCTTTGCAAGCGCGTAGTTCTAGTTGTATTCGTCGCATCGGTTCACGCTAGAGCTTTTTAGAAAGCTCTTTTCACGCGCTAATACGTGTTTGATTTATTGTTGTTTGTTTTTAGTCGTTCGTGAGTTATAGCGTCGCAAACATGGAGCAAAATAAAGAGAAAATACGGCATATTTTACAGTACTACTACGATAAAGGCAAAAATGCATCTCATGCTGCCAATAAAATTTGTGCAGTTTATGGACCCGACACAGTTTCCATTTCCACCGCACAACGATGGTTTCAACGTTTTCGTTCTGGTGCAGAGGTGATCGAAGATGCGCCACGGTCCGGAAGGCCTGTCGTCGAAAACTGCGATAAAATCGCTGAATTGATCGAAAGAGACCGGCATAGTAGCAGCCGTAGCATCGGCCAAGAGCTGGGCATGAGTCATCAAACCGTTATAAACCATTTGAAGAAGCTTGGATTCAAAAAGAAGCTCGATGTATGGGTGCCACACGACTTGACGCAAAAAAACATTTTTGCCCGTATGGATGCATGCGAATCGCTTCTGAATCGCAACAAAATCGACCCGTTTTTGAAGCGGATGGTGACTGGCGATGAAAAGTGGGTCACTTACGACAACGTGAAGCGCAAACGGTCGTGGTCGAAAAGCGGTGAAGCTGCCCAGACGGTGGTTCTTCTGTGTGTTTGGTGGGATTGGCAGGGAATCATCCACTATGAGCTGCTCCCCTATGGCCAAACGCTCAATTCGGACCTGTACTGCCAACAACTGGACCGCTTGAATGCAGCACTCATGCAGAAGAGGCCATCTTTGATCAACAGAGGCCGAATTGTCTTCCATCAGGACAACGCCAGGCCACACACATCTTTGGTGACGCGCCAGAAGCTCCGGGAGCTCGGATGGGAGGTTCTTTAGCATCCACCGTATAGTCCGGATCTCGCACCAAGTGATTACCACCTATTTCTGTCCATGGCGAACGAGCTTGGTAGTCGGAAGTTGGCCACAAGAGAGTCCTGTGAAAATTGGCTCTCCGAGTTTTTTGCCAATAGGGAAGCAAGCTTCTGTAAGAGGGGCATTATGAAGTTGGCATCTCGTTGGGAACTCGTCATCGAACAAAACGGCGCATATTTGACTTAAATCGCATTATTATAACCAATTTTATGAACAATTGAAAATTCAATAAAAATACCGCAAGACTTTTTTGACAACCTTATATTTCAATGCACCAGCTGTCCTGAGGGAAACTTCGAAAGGAACCAGCTACTAGATGGTTCGATTGGTCTTTCGCCCCTATACTCAATTCTGACAATCGATTTGCACGTCAGAACTGTTTCGGTCTTCCATCAGGGTTTCCCCTGACTTCAACCTGATCAAGTATAGTTCAATTGCCCCACCCCCCCTATGGGGGGGGTCTGTTGGACAACTGGTTCCACTGCAGTCGGGTGCTTGCTTTTGAGGTGACGGCAAACATTGATTTGTGAGTTACAACTTAAAGTCACGCGTTTCCTTGAAATGGTTTCAAATAGCGGTGTGCTTTCTTATCAAGACATACTGAATAAAAATAAGGACGTGATTGCCACACCAGAAGGTTGCTTAATACAGAGTTGACATATATTGGACAACAAACAGGAACACGAAGCCAGTAACAGCTAAACAGTCACCCAACTAACTGAACAGTCACTGATCAGGTCACACTGAACGATTCACTGAACTAGTTACTGATCGAGATACTGAACATATCACTGAACAGCTCCCAGAACAACTCACCCAGCAAGAGAGACTGAACAACTCTCCCTGAACAAGACTCACTGAACAAAAATGAATATTTAAAGAAGAACATATTCTTGTTCAGTTTAGTGAAAAACTCAATTTTGTTGACTCACTCATGAACAACCCAACACTCATGTAAAGTATAGAGGAATTTCCCTATTACAAACTTTCCCACTCCTTAAAACTCACACTTCCAAAATCCTCTCTTATTGCTCGCCTACATACGCAAGTAAAGGTCTAGTCATACTTTAAGGTCTCTAAGTTAAGCCGTTTGGCCTGGGCATAGATTAATCAGTCAGTCAGGCCAATAGATTTTCTAATGCAGAAGATTATTCTACTAAATTGTATTTTTATAATATTTTGCACTTAAAAAGTTCAGCCCTAAGCCTAAGCATTACCACCAGACAGATGAAAGCACTCATTGCTTGTCTATTTTTGCTTTCATTGCTTTTAGCAGTTCCCAACTGATCTAAGCAATGATTGTATGGAGAGGCAGTTGGCAATCATGCTTTCTTCAGCAAAAAGCCTACTGAAGAGTCGTTAGGGATAACGATGAAACAGTTCTGTATAGGCAACCAGCTCTTTTTGGTGGTACAATGCATAAGTTGCTTACAAGTTGTGAACAAACGCAACTTTTTCGGACCTAGAGCCAGCCAACTCACACTAATTAAACATTAGAAAGGTCGCCAAATAAATTACAAATATAATATTTACATGTACTTTTTTGCTAAGGGTCAGGTCCTGGTTCGGGCTGTAAAAAAAAATCTGCTATGGTTTAGTTTAACAGTGGTTTAAAATGGCATTTTGTTGAAGAACAAAACTATTTGGGATGAAAATTGGGTTTTAAGCCAACTTTTTAAAATATTCCAAAAACTCTTTACAATGATATTCAAATGATTTACCTATTAGCTAAGCCTTTGGTTCATTCCGAAGATCATAATGTCGTCCAGAAAAATGGGGGATATTTCCCATAGTGGAGAGTAGTAGAGCGTAGACGGGAGGAAAGGCGCCGGTTGGCTCCGCTTGCCACACCTGATTAAAATCTATTGACAATGCAGTCGACGACAACGACAAAATTGGAGCAGCACTAACAAGTGCTAACAAAGGAAACGGAAATGTCGCCGACCCACTAACCCCGCAATCACCCAAACCCCTCGACCGCTTAATGAAACCCAATTACTGTAGCCAACTCAGCCAACTTCTGGCGGCGGAAGGCAAACACAAACAGCTGCAGCAGCTACACCTGTAAGCGTTATTTGCATTTTTCCCTAAAAATTTTGTATATTTATATTAATGCCGACGCCTGGCAAGGACATGCGCAAACACCACCCCTACACACCCTAACCAACAGCGGGAAGGGACTCCCATCTCTTTGTCGTGTATAAATAAGGAGCAAATTTTGCGCACAGCCTCAGTTGATGGACCGTGTTGCTCGCGTGGCCCTTGTCCCAGTTGCTTAGCTCCCCAGAGTGAATCAAAAAAATAAACAAAAAACAAACTGTTGCAAAGGCGGAAGTTTTCATTCTTTTTTTTTTCTTTGTATACAAATTGCAGTCGTGTAATTTGAGACACTTGGACTTGGAGGAGCTGGCTGCTAAACTAATAAACGAATTGCTATTGTCAAGTGTCAGGTAAGCCAAAGTAATCCATAAGTAGTTATGAGTGACTGCAGTGTGTGAGAGTGGGCAAAATGCCCCCCATAAACATAAACATCCGAGACGTAAACAGAATTTGAGTAAAGCTGAAATGGCAGACTGAAATGGGAACTTTGCTAAAATATGACTGGTTCTGTGGTTGTTGAACTATTCATTTTTGGAATCAAGAGTCTTCTATCAAGTATCCAGAAATGTATGATAATTTAATAGATGTGCCTCCTGTCAGGCGGGCCTATAAATTTGAATTTTAAAAGTTTGTTTTTTTTTGTTTTATTCTGTTCAATATTTCATCTTTTATTTATTGAGCCCTAAGTGTACATAGGTCTCTGTGGACCATATCTGGGCAATGGCGCATTGTTCAGCCTCCTGCCTCCTGCTCCTCCTAGTGAAAATCCACTGTTAGGTGATGCTGAGGCCAGGCTAAAGCCTAGTATAGCCAACAGAAGACTGCAGAGTGCGAGCAAATGCATGATGAAGTGGTTAGTCAAAAACTGATACCAAATCACAGTTTAGCTTTGGCTTATATAGCTCACACTCAGACTGGGGCGGTGCTTTACATTCTGATTAGATGGCAAAACAAAAAAGTTCACCGAAAGATGTTGCTGATTATTTATTGTCTGACGAGGCATTTCTCTTACTATCAGTTGATTTTGTGGGTTTCCCTCTGTTATTGTTGTCAATTTTTGTCGAATTGTATGCGTTTGATGCTGCTTCAAGATTCTTTCGCTGCTTGGCCATTCTTGAGCTACTCCATTCCAATCATTCTTAGAGTCATACTGAATAAATCCAAATATAAGATTTAAAAATGGAAAATTTAGATTGTTATATTATTAAAACGAGAGCGTAAGTTAAAGTCGGCTCTAACCGACTTCGATATACCCGTTACTCATGGAAACAAATGTTTAATAGCCTTACTGTATGCCTGAGGTGGGTCAGCCGAAAAGTATGCAACATTTTTTAACTCGTCTCTCTCTCTCTCTCTCTCTCTCTCACTAAGATTGCTGCTGAACGCAATGCTTAGGTTATGAGTGGGGTGGGTGGTGGGTGTAAACTGATCGTTTTTTGCTCATAACTTGAGTATCGTTCATCCGATCTTTATCATTCCTTCAGCAAATCGATAAATAATTTTAAGAACTAGATATCTCTAGAAAGTACGAACCATCTATCATCAAAACTGTAGGAGATATGACGTTTTTTCCAAATTGCGGGGGCGTGAGGGGGCGTGGCAAAAATTGAAAATAAACTTGATCTGCGTGCAGACAATAGGAGTCTACATTTCAAATTTGGTTGCTCTAGCTCTTCTAGTCTCTGAGATCTAGGTGTTCATACAGACGGACGGACGGACGGACAGACGGACAGACGGACAGACGGACAGACGGACATGGCTATATCGACTCGGCTGTTGATGCTGATCAAGAATATATATACTTTATATGGTCGGAAATGATTCCTTCTGCCTGTTACATACATTTGCACGACTTTAGTAGACCCTTTTACTCTACGAGTAACGGGTATAAAAATTGTGTGTACTATGTTGCTTTTTAAGCAGAACAAGAGTTTCGAATATTTCGTCATCCAGTCCGTTTCTTTTTGGTGCAAGTAAAAATTCTTTCAACTGGCGCAGATGGTTTTTATACTATAAATCACATTACAAATTATTTTATACATAAGTATAGATTCTAAAGATACGGTATTATCGGCAAGATAACTGATACTTTGGCATTCATTGATTCGTAGGAAGAGTAACTATTGAGGTGAACCCTGTATCGTAAAGAAATTTAAATATTTGATATATTAACAACATTGTTTTGCTTATACAAATTCGTAAGAAACTGCTGCTATAGACTGGAACAGAAACATATTTATGCACATAAGTATGTATGTATTGACAATTTAGTGCAAAAAAAATCGATCATATGTACATTAATACGTGTGTATGTTTGTAAGTATTCACATTTTTGTGCACATATATATATTGTATAGGTACTTTCAAATGCTTGTGTAAATTTTCAGTAGATTTTTCATCAAACTTAATAGTTTTGTTTACACAAAGTTGACATTTGCCATTCGGGTTGAAAAATGTTCCATTGAAGATAAGCGGTAAATCTTTATTCCCTTCATTATTTAGTGACTGATCAGTCATTGTTAACCATAATAAAGTTTAAATTTTACGAGACAGTTCTGATCAAATTTCTGCACAAAATATTGGTACGTTGTCGCGACGGTTGCCCGTTTTTTCTCTCCTCTGTCTTTGAGTATTTTCTTGCAAAAGCATGAATGAGCCAGTAAATTAAGTCTGGCCGATTATACAAAATCCCAAACGTGTAGAGATGATACAATATAACAATTGATATCAATACTTGGTCGCGAAGAAAAATCACTTACGAAAACTACCTAGTACCCTACCTTTAGACAAGGTAAATGAAAATTAAGACCTAGGTAAGGTAAAAGGTACTCGAATTGGAAAATACTGAGGTAAGGTAAAAGATACACAAATATTTGTATCTACATAGGTATGTACCTAAGTATTTGTACCTAGGTACTTCCAAACACTGCCAATTTTATGATTTTAATATGGAAAATATGGATATTTTTTTAAAAATCGTTTTTTCGCCAAGTTTAAATAATTCTGAAAATTTTGTTGCTGATATTTAAAATCTCAGATTATAACAGTTGGTTGCCATTTGTCTCCTCCGATTTTCGATATCATCTCGCATTTAAAAGTTATAGACCAAAAACATTATATTTTAATAATGACCGAGTTAATGAACGCTAACATTGAAAACAAAAAAGTTTTCTCACAAAAATCCATTTACCGACCGAACATTTCTATGGCAGCTACAAGAAGTAGACATTCGATCCGGGGCGGTTCCGACATATTAGCACGTGCAGCTAAAAGAAGACACTTTGCAAAATTTTAGCTCGATAGCTTCAAAACTGAGGGACTTGTTCGCGTACACGACGTCGCGACAGACGGACAAACAAAGCTCAATCGACTCAGCTCGTCATGCTGATCAAGAATATATATACTTTATGTGGTCGGTCGGAGATGATTCCTTCTATGCGTTGCAAACTCCTGGGCAAAATTATAATACACTTTTCAAGTGTATAAATAGGAACATTTTTATAGTTTTTGGGCTTTTAACCTTTTAAAAGCCCGGTGATATCGAAAAACTGAAATTAGAGGAGACAAAAAAACTATCAACTAGTATTTTTATTATTTTCAGAACATTTCTCAAAATAATGTAAGCTTGGAAAGAACCGAGATTATCAAAAAATTACCATATTTTGCATTTTAAAATCCAACAATTTGTATCTTATGAACAAAATCAAGACTTCGCTTTTGGTTTTTATGTAACGACATTCAATTCAGCTTATATTAAAACAAATTTGGTTGGAAAAGGTTACTTTATGGTCCTACAAATGTAAGCAAATCTCGCTCAATACACTTTTATGCAAATATCTCGGAAACCTAACGTGCTGGGGGAAAACGGTCATTTGATTAAAATGCAGCGGCCAAAAATACTTATGGAAAGTTGGCTATCTTCTCTGGTGCAATTGAAATAAAACCCACTTATCGATCATTACTTTATCGAACTAGCCAAATGGTCACACTTACATCCGAATTCAAAATTGGGCACACTTACATACGAATCCAATAATGGGCACACTTATAATAGCATGTGAATGAAATGAAGTCGCTTAACAAACAGCAAATAAAAGATAATCTTTTAACAACAGTCTCTCTGGAAGCCTCGTGCATTGCAGCTCGTTCGAGGGAGGGCTCCGCGATTGTCTTTGTGAAGACACGTGTAGTGCTCAGTCTTTTTCAAGACGCGCTTCTTCCGCCATCTTGGCGTCAGCCATTATGGCAATATGATCACAAAAAAAAAAATTATCTGTGGCGATTTCCACTTAAAAAAACGGGCGGCCAAATAATCCCAAGTTGCCTACGGGTTTCTTGGTAACCTAAATCCACAAAAAAAAAAAACCTTTAAACAATTTGCTAGACAAGTTTTAAATGTGCCAACATCTTAATCCACTAGCGAGAGGGTGTTGTCTACGTCCAGTAGAATACTGGAAGAAAGACGCACTCGCCTAGTAGGCCATAACTTTGAAAAGATTATGTTTCATAATGAAAATAAATAATAAATTACGAACAGTTTTTTTATATTTCATTACGATTTCATAAATAAATTGAAATATTTTCTTATAATTTTGTATAAAAAACTGTCTTCAATCCCTAAAACAGTATTTAAGGTCTAAGTCGGGACGGCTCGAATGGGAACGAATGGAAAATTTGGGTTCGGAATCGGAACAGAACGGAAACGATTTTCCTTCCCGCGCCCACCCCTAAAGCCGACCTTGCACAAGTTCTTAAGTTACTTTCTATAAGTACGGAAAGGGCAAAGATCCGAAATATAAGGTCACAACCAATCAAGAATCCTTTGCGGTCTTCCGCTGACGATGCCTTGGCATTAATTTTGGATCACAAATGAGCAATATGGTGCAGTTAGAGATGACTGTAAGAACAGAACAGAAATTCCAAAAAAATAAATGAGCCGCATTTTTTAGTCAGGAAATCCGTAATTCCATAAAGTTTGCGGGCGAAAAATATGTTTCTGATATCAATTATTTTACAATTTTGTATTAAACATTCTCATTTAAAAGAGCAAGAAATAAAATTTTATAATTTCTCACCTTTTCCCCAAAATAAGCCCAACGGTATGTATAACTTGAAACAAACAACTAGACCGCAAAATCTGGCTTAGTTTTTAAGTTTTTGATTAATGCCTGAAATTGGAGAAAATGTCCTATAGCGCAATCAATTGAGTTTGGATCTTTCAAATAGGTAATTATTAAACTAAATACAGATTGCATACTTTAAAGGGCAAAAATCACGATTTCGTTTGCGCATAAACTCGTGTAAATATTTGTCGCATTACAACACTGGCAACAACCTGCCGCAAATGCATCCGAATTCAATTAGAGTTTTTGTCGCTATTTGTTGCCCAACTCAAGGCATTGAGCAACGGATAGAAACGAATAAAAAAAACACTGGTTGAGCTACACAACCCGCTCACAGAATAGTGGTTAAAAAGCCCAGCGAGTAGCCACCCCTAAAAATTCAGTATCTGTCAGCTTTCACAGGGGTTGCCTTTGCCTCAGTTCAGTTGAATAGCAAACTTCGGAGCGTTCGGTCGCGTTTCTTCCTTCGCCTCAATTTCACGTTCAGCAAACTTCTCCCGCACACACACACACCCACACCCACGCACTTAGACTTGGATACAGCGCCAGACAGAATTTTCGCCCTCAAATTTCACAGTGCAGTTGCCGCTGTTGTTGTTATTGCCTGTTCTTGTGCCGTGTGTATCTGTGTACGTACTTTTCCTGTGCCGGTGCCTGTGTGTGTGTGCTTTTTCCACATTCACGTTCTCTTTCCCCCACCCGACCCCGTCTGGGAAGTACAAGCAAAATGGCCGAAAATTGCCCCAAATGCAAGAAGCAAGTCAACACAAAGGAGGCTGCTTTTATTGTTTGCAACTCGGACGATTGCCGCAAGAAGTTCCATCGCTCGTGCGTGAACATCGACGATGCGGCCTACGAGATCATTTCCAAGAACCCCATGATTTCGTTTAACTGCGATGAGTGCAAAAATCAATCGCCCAAGGTACTGGCTCGCATTGAGGAGAAGGTGAACAAGGTGTGCAATGGTGTCAACCAGATACAGGGTAGGATGTACCAGCAGTACTTCCAATTTGGCAACCAGCCCGCTCCCCCCCTGAACATGGACGGCAAGAAGCATCCGCAGCAGCAGAACAATCTCATTGTGGTCGGCAACAATTGCAATTCGGATCGATTGCAGGTCGTCTGCGACTACGGACGTTGGGTGCAGGTGGGCAAATTCGCCACGAATACCAGCGAGGAGGATGTTATCGATCATTTGGCCGAGGAGTTGAAAATCAATAAGAATCTGGTCAAGTGCACCAAGCTGGTCAAGAACGATGCAAATCTGTCGCAGTTGTCCTACTGTAAATTCAAGATATCCATACCGGATTATCGTTTCAACGAGCTGTTCAATGAGGCTATTTGGCCCAGCGGTGTGATGGTTAGTCCCTTCACTCCGCGTTCCCAGCTAAATCAGAATCGCATATAGAGGGAGCAGCGAGAGCAGCCACCACCGGCGAGGTTGAGACAGTGAGCAGCCGAAGTGTGAGAGAGCGAGCGAGCCTGCGCATTACATTTGTGTGTGTGTGTTATGTATGTGTGTGGGGGGTGCTGCTGCACTTCAAGGAGAGAGGGTTGCTTTGCCGGTCTCTTCCAGCCGGGGGTAGTTTGGCTCACTTTGTATGCAAAAATTTTCCATTGAAAAATAAAGAAAAACTTTGTCTAAAACTTTCAAAGCTTACAAATTAATTAAACCAAAAAAAAAAAATTGTAAACGACAAAAATCGTCTAAATATTTATTGAATTAACTTTGAAAATGCATTTTAAAATGTTTTAGAGTTGCGTAAAAAACCAAAAAAAAAGTATTTAAAAAATGCAAAATCAACAGTAAAATACAAATATTAGTAATTTATGCATAACTGTCGTACTTAACCAAAAGTAAAAAAAAAGTATATTTAAACGAGAAATTGAAATTTGTTCAAAAAAGTCAGAAAGAAATTCTGTTTTCAAAAATGTATCCCATAGCCTAGAACTTGGCACGAATCAAAGAATCTTTTGGCATAAAAGTTGGCACTTGCACTTGGAAAAAAAGATTTCTGTACTCAAACTTAGTTGAATCAGTCGAAAATCATTTCTATATTTCCAGAGCTGAAAACAAAATTCTTAGAACAAGTTGGGTTTTTTTGTAATCCGAATAAAACGAAATAAGGTTTATTTCAGCTTATTCATATTTTCAGTCAATTTCTAACAGTCTTCAAATTCTAAGAAAAACAGATCTAAATTCAATCACTGTCAAACCTTAACTTAGTATAGCACTTTTTTCCAAGTGTAGATGCGATATCTCTTAGAAAACATATTTGTATGGCAAGCCTGAAAAGAACGTTACCAGCAGCTACCTAAAATCAGCGCACTTTTCTTTTCAAATTTGGTGGAAGAGATGTCGCATCTAGGTTCTTTGGTCCTAGGCTTTTCTTTCAGTTTTTTTCCCCCCACAAAGTTTTATACCCAAAACTAAGTACTTAACCAATTAATAAAACCAAAAAACAAAAAAAAAAAATGAAATACTTAAATATATATTCAAGACATTCAGCTAATATTGTATTCGTATTCGTATTCGTATATGTAAAATGTAGTTTGAGGCATTTTCAAAGCTTGTTCCCAAAAACGAAGAAAAAACTCTTTAGAAATTTTGCCAAATCGATGAAATGGACACACAACTAATTCAAATTTAAACACAACAAATATATTTGTATACATGTTCAACACAACTCCAACCGGGTGGCATTCTGGCTGGAGAGTTTTTTTTTTTTACCAAATTCGTAACGAAGCTGGGCAAATTTGTTGCAATAAAACTTACACCACTCAAGAATCGTGTATAATGGATATATATATATATACATACATATTTTTTTTTAAAGCGAACTTCGTTTCGCCAACCACACAGACACACACACACACACACACCCAGACAGCAATTTTTCTAGTGGTCGCTCCAGATTCTACTCTACCAACTCCCCAGCTGGGGATGTGTGGATGTGCGAATGCTGGTTAGGCACCAACTCAAAGAGACAAATGAAACATAAACAAATGCAGAACCGTAGATATTTATGCAAGAAACAGAAAACGAAAAGTAAAACACACACACATATATATTATATATATTTAGTATACAACAACAATATGCATGCATGTATTTATGTCGACTTTTTCAATAAATTCTAAAAAAAAAAAACAAAAAAAACTTTTTGATTTACTAACGAATAAGGGGGTAAACTTGCATTGTCAGCAAGCACTGAAATTTTTTTTAGTGCCAGCATTTCCTTACTCCGAAATTCTCATCGAAAAGTTATAGGGTCGGTTCGTAGAACGTTTTCTAAAAACAATAAGCCTTAGGTTTTGATACGAGCCTTAATACATAGTTGCGCTGGTCAGTTCCGGTTGTCACTTTCGGCAAGATTTGGCGAATTCGAATATGGTAAAATGAATTGTCAAATCGATCTAAAACTTTTGAATTTGAGTCCTTCAAAGCTGAAGTAAATAAAAATTTTAGGTTTAATCCTAAATACAATTAGGGTATTCACCAGCCCGCGTAAAAGCGTAATTGTGTAAATTTACGCGACGCGCTTTGGACCCCTTCTGTTTACCCTCGTAATTTTTGGCGTAAATCAGCTGTTTTTGACAGGCTGTGAATTTTGCTATTAATTGAGACTCAATACTTACTATTTACCACTAATTTCAGACGCCTCACTGGCGTAGAGCACTGCATGCATAACTCGTAGACGGTAAGACGTGTGTTCGAATCAAGGAGCTGACTTTTTATTTTTTTTATTTCCATTTATTATCGTTTGTGCTTGGCATCTTTTCTGACCTCGGCCATAGTTTTGGGCTTTTTTAATAAAAGAAAAAAAAATTATTGACCCACCATCCTTTATCGGTATTCGAGCCGGAATATCAAAAAATAAAAGGCGACAATCCTATCCACTCAGCCAACGGATACACATAAAAACAGGTATCTAAATTTCTATATTAGATAAGGACGATACTAAGTACTTTTAGCCGATACTTTGAACACTTCAAGTTTTTCCACTTTTACGAGCGATTTTATAAACATACCCCAGGGCAACAAAAAGTTGGTAATTTTTTTCATATGTGTTTTGTTGTTGTGCCGTAAACTTTTACCTGTTGCCGTTATATCTATGAATTTCAGCAAGCCAATGTGGGTTTTTCTTCTCAGTCGCTTTTGATACGAACATTATTTAACAATTTTATTGATTTCTTTTGACAACATTGTCGTTGTCATGCTTATGCCTTTTACCGCGGCTATTAAATTCACTAATAGACCCTATTCATCCACTTTAAAACACGAATTTTTTCGTCTTGTTTGATCTTAGTTTTTGGAACCCTCCAACCATCTTTAGATTTCACTTTTGATAAGCGATTCCTTAATCTACACGTGGAAAAAATCGGTATATGACTCAGTTGCACTTAAATCTTTCTAGTTAAATGACGAATTTGGATGTAATATTCGATTCGCATCTTTACAAACTGATGCCTAATGTCTAATAATTCTAAAGCTGCCTTTACACTTGTCATATGTCTCTAATAGTCTATTCACACCGGCCGCGGCTTCGAAAAAACTGTCAAAGTCTAAGCTGCGAGATATTGTTTTCATAGGAAATACGTGGGCACTCAAAAGTCTCAAAATGTAAGCTCCAGCACAGCCTTTAATGGTGTAACCATATAACGTGTACATGGTTATTGTTTCCAAGTGCTTTTGGCGATACTTTGTAACCATAATCACGGTTGCCACACTTGGTGTTTTTGCACCAAAAATTGTGTTTTTTTTTTCCTGTTGGTGCACTGGCACTTTTTTTGATTGGAATTGGCTCTTTTGCATGGAGCCCGAAAAAGACGCAGAAATTGAAAGAGTTTCAAAAATTCTGCGAAGTAAGACCACACATAATTTTGGGAATAGCCATGACAAGATGGTTGCGCGTGCTTGCTTGAGCAGTGGGATGTTCCCAAAAATTTTTCATTTTCATTTTCATTTCACTCTAGAAGTCTACAATTTAGGCCAAAAGAAATAGTCAATTCATTAAATTATTCATTAAATAAACCAGAAATCAAAAGTTATTTAGATTGTATTCTTGAAATTATTAAAGATTTCAATACGGAATTTCAATCAGATCGAGACTAGAGTCTTCTTTAAAATCATCACAAGACACGAAAATTTGACTTGATTCTAGATTATTCACATCTGCTAAACACGAATCTGTTTTCGGTAATGGTCCATCACGTCTAGATTTTTAGTAACTTTAGGTTAAGGCGCGATAGCTGTTTAGGTGTTCGATATTTTATTTTGACTCCCTATGATATTACCGGAAATTAGAACTCTTCAACTTTCAAATAAAGTATCTCAAACAATTCTACGATTTTTTTAAGCGAAGATATACCATTTTGAATACAGTCTGTCTAACAAGCTACAGAGTTAAATTCAATGTTTATCTGGCAAATAGCAGCTATATAGGAGATGAGAAATCGTCCCTTAATGAATATGTGAAAAAAGTATTTGGTCATAAAGTGAAAAATTTGTACAGATTGGAAGCGTTATTTCTTTAAATAGGTAGGGTAGGTAGTTCCGGCTGGCGCTTTGCAGGGACCACACATAGACCTTACCGGTCCTTAGTGAGGCCGGGTGGTTTTTTTCTTTAAGTATACTCGTACAAGTCTTTTTGATAAGATCAAGATGTTATTTAAGTATTTTGACTTACAGACCAATTTTTATTCAGACTTCTAAGACTTACGTTGTTTTGTTTTACCGTTTTATCTTTGTAAGCATTCATCGGATTGTTTTGAAATTTCGACACAATATAGAATTAACTCCGAGGAAGCCATTGGAATTAAAATCTCAATTTTAACATTCTATTGCCACAGTAACTGATTAATACATAAAATATTTTTTTGGTTTTTTGGTACGTTTAATAATACTCAAGAAATGAAAAGAATGTATAATTTAACGATTTTGTGAAAGAGATATTTTTTATTTTATTAGGAATAAGGGGAAGAAAACTAGTTTGGCTCTTTTTTAATGAAAATGGCTCTTTTTTGAAATTTTTTTGGTGTAAATAAATTTTTTCAAGTGGCAACCGTGACCATAATAGGTAGAAGTAGCTTACATCAGTTTTTGAAGCTACGGGTTTGGTGTGAACGCATGCTGCAGGTTTTCGCAGCTTCGACAGTACTCTCTAACGATAGTGTATTTAGCCTTCTTTGATTAAATAGAACAGTTTCTATTTGATAAGAGATTCTTTTTAGAGAAGTTTGACAACCGACTATTTAGAGATGTATGGCAAGTGTTAAGGCAGCTTGAGTTTACTAATCAAAGAATTTAAGTCATTTTTTACTTAAAGACTTTGGATTTGGTTTGCTGACTAGGACTGGTTTGGTTTTTACAGCTCTCAAAGTCTTAAGCCATTGAGTCTGTTAGGCCTAATTAAACTGTAGAAGTTCAGTGGATTATTTTGAAAGTAATTATCAAATCGAATTTATTTATGCCACTAGGCAACAAGGTCGAGTTCTTAGGTGGGTTGTTGGCGATTCTAGATAATTTTCGTGTGGTGAATACGAACCTGTTTTGGGAAATGTTCCATCACGTCTGGGTTTTTTTGTTATTTGAATTTAAAATTGCTTAAAACACCTACCATTTCTAAGCTTCAAAAAAACTTATCACAAATAAAATTTTTGTAAGAGAAGATATACCACTTTGAATATATAAGGTTGTCAAAAAAGTCTTGCGGTATTTTTATTGAATTTTCAATTGTTCATAAAATTGGTTATAATAATGCGATTTAAGTCAAATATGCGCCGTTTTGTTCGATGTCGAGTTCCCAACGAGATGCCAACTTCATAATGCCCCTCTTATAGAAGCTCGCTTCCCTATCGGCAAAAAACTCGGAGAGCCAATTTCACAGGACTCTCTTGTGGCCAACTTCCGACTACCAAGCTCGTTCGCCATGGACAGAAATAGGTGGTAATCACTTGGTGCGAGATCCGGACTATACGGTGGATGCAAAAGAACCTCCCATCCGAGCTCCCGGAGCTTCTGGCGCGTCACCAAAGATGTGTTTGGCCTGGCGTTGTCCTGATGGAAGACAATTCGGCCTCTGTTGATCAAAGATGGCCTCTTCTGCATGAGTGCTGCATTCAAGCGGTCCAGTTGTTGGCAGTACAGGTCCGAATTGAGCGTTTGGCCATAGGGGAGCAGCTCATAGTGGATGATTCCCTGCCAACCCCACCAAACACACAGAAGAACCTTCCTGGCCGTCAATCCAGGCTTGGCCACCGTCTGGGCAGCTTCACCGCGTTTCGACCACGACCGTTTGCCCTTCACGTTGTCGTAAGTGACCCACTTTTCATCGCCAGTCACCATCCGCTTCAAAAACGGGTCGATTTTGTTGCGATTCAGAAGCGATTCGCATGCATCCATACGGGCAAAAATGTTTCTTTGCGTCAAGTCGTGTGGCACCCATACATCGAGCTTCTTTTTAAATCCAAGCTTCTTCAAATGGTTTATAACGGTATGATGACTCATGCCCAGCTCTTGGCCGATGCTACGGCTGCTACTATGCCGGTCTCTTTCGATCAATTCAGCGATTTTATCGCAATTTTCGACGACAGGCCTTCCGGACCGTGGCGCATCTTCGATCACCTCTGCACCAGAACGAAAACGTTGAAACCATCATTGTGCGGTGGAAATGGAAACTGTATCGGGTCCATAAACTGCACAAATTTTATTAGTAGCATGAGATGCATTTTTGCCCTTATCGTAGTAGTACTGTAAAATATGCCGTATTTTCTCTTTATTTTGCTCCATGTTTGCGACGCTATAGCTCACGAACGACTAAAAACAAACAACAATAAATCAAACACGTGTTAGCGCGTGAAAAGAGCTTTCCAAAAAGCTCTAGCGTGAACCGATGCGACGAATACAACTAGAACTACGCGCTTGCAAAGACAAGCTTGCGGAAATACCGGAAATATCCCAAATAATTACAAATACAATTTTTGTAAGAGAAGATATACCACTTTGAATATATTATATGTTTTCGAAATTACACAGTTTACTACTGCCCAAAGGTATGCTATGCAAAAACGACTCAGGCTATCCGTTTGTATTGAATTGTTATGAAAATGTTCATAAACAACCATTGCATAGTGCAAAATGTTGTCATTTCGAACACATATACTGGACACTGCAGCTCCGAACGCCCCATATTAACAACAAATTCAACGACCCACTTTCCGGCTTGTTTCATTAACGCCTTTCAGCAAAACACAGCAACTTTTTCGTCCTTGACTGGGAATTGAAGCCGGTACCCTCCTTACTTAACGAACCACGTACGGGACGTCACGCTAGCACATTGAGCTATTTCACACTTTATTAGCGTCACATCTAGATGGCTACTTGAACTTTTTTGTGTGGTGGTTCAGCTGACAAAAAGAGTCAACTCTCTCTCTCTCTCTGCTGAAAACCGATTTTACTGCCAGCCATAGCCACTGGGGGCCGAAGTCCCTCGGCAATTCACACCGAATGCTTGCCGAACCCATGCATCACTAAGTGAGTGTGACAGAGACAGGGATATTCCTCTGCCCTTTCTATTTGGCCTGCCCTGCTTTATACCAACTTTACTCATTTCACAAACATTTGGAACATTTGTTGTCCAAAACATTTTCAACATCTTGTTTTTATGATAAGTAGGAGGTAATTTATTTTCTGAACAGGTTTTCCCTCAGTTTAGATGTAGTAGGAATAGTTATAAAAGTTAAAGAAAAAGTTGGAAATATAAAAAATCCAAAAATATGATAGAAGTATAATTAAACCCTAAGTCCAAAAACGAGTTTTCGAAAAGCTTAAGACAGTCAGATGTGTGGTATAATAATAACATTCTTAAATCTTAACTTAATACTTAATAAACAGGTTGTCAATCTCGAGACGAAACGAACTATGGCCAATTCCAAGCGCAAGCAGCCCACCACAGCCAACCAGACGGACTCGCATCAAGCAGAAAGCAAATCTTCTGGCGATGATAACTGCAAAGCAGAAGAAGAAACAGTAGTTCCAAACGCCAAAACAGTGTCTGAATCCAAACTCGCCCATTTCTTTCAACTCTGCACCGGCTACGACCAGGCCAACTTCCATAGTTTAACTAACATCAGCAAATGGCTGCATCGACCCGTAGATGGCTCTGCCTTGGGCATTTTTCGTTTACTCTATGGCGCCACCATGCTTATTGATATAGCAGAGGAGCGAGGCGGTGGACAGTTGGATGTGCGCTTTGGTGAACCTCAACATTGTCACTTTCCACTCTTTAATGGTATGCGTGCACTGTCCTATCCATTGATGGGTTGCGTCTATCTGTGCATGTGGCTGGGGGCATGGGGCATTATGCTGGGCTATCGCTTTCGATGGAGTTGCCTGGCCTTTATCATACCCTACTGGTATATCTTTTTGCTGGACAAACCTTCGTGGAATAATCACAGCTATCTATTTGGTTTGGTTGGAACGCTGCTACTATTTACCCAAGCCGGTAGCTACTGGTAAGTAATGGTAGCTAAATTTAATGGCTATGCAAATCTTTGTTAAGTATGTAAAATATTTTACAGTTCCCTGGACAGTTGGTTGAATCCTCAATTAAGTCAGAGCGTTCCCTATTGGAACTATTTTCTGATCAAGTTTCAGTTTTTCATTTTATACATGTACGCTGGCTTGAAGAAATTTTCGCTGGAATGGCTCTCTGGCTATGCCATGAGCAATCTCAGCGAGCATTGGGTATTTACACCATTTCGTCAGTTGTTGGATACGGAGCTGATTGATTTGTTGATTGTACATTGGTTTACGGCATTTTTTGATCTTTCGATTGCGTTTTTTATGACCATAGAGAAGACGCGGCTGCTGGTGACTCCATTTATGTTGAGTTTTCATCTGATGAACTCGCGTCTGTTCCAGATAGGTGAGTGGATAGATAAAATAGATATATTTTGATGATTCATTGAAAATTTTGAAGTCTATTTGGACTGGATAGTTTGATAATTGATCTTAGATTTTCATCCAATGGAGCTGAAAATCGTCTAAAGGATATGAAATATATCCATTTAATGTTAAATTGATCTTAGATTTTCATCCAATGGATATGAAAATCGTCCTAAGGATATGAAAAATGGATCTTATAATATCCAAAAAAGGATTTGATAAAACTATACATTCCCAAAGAATACTAATGGATCTAATGGAAACTAATGGAGTAACCCAACTCAACTTTGTATTGATGCTTTTTTCTCTTACAGGCATGTTTCCTTGGGTTTGTCTGGCGGAGGTGCCACTTTTCTTTGGTTTCGATTGGCCACGCAGAACAAAAATCACTCACCCAACCACCACCAAATCCTCTAAGCTGCGCACCTGCCTCATCTTTAGCTACTGTGCCCTTCAACTCTTCCTGCCCTATTCACATTTCATCACCAAGGGCTACAATAATTGGACCAATGGCTTGTATGGTTACTCCTGGGACATGATGATGCACTCCTACGATACAGTGCTCACCACCATCAAAGTGGTGGACAACGATAATCAACAAATGCACAATCTCAATCCCTATGCCTTTACCGAGTACGATCGTTGGACCAAGTATGCCGACATGGCTGTGCAATATGCCAAATGCATTGAGCGAAACATACGCGAGGATATGGCCCGGGATCAGAGTCCCATAGTTGGCAACAATATTTCCATTTATTTTGACATCTGGTGCTCCATGAATGGACGCTTCCAGCAGCGAACCTTTGATCCGCGTGTCGATTTGCTGCAAGCACCTTGGTCACCCTTTGAGGCCACACCCTGGTCCCTGCCCCTGCTAACGGAATTGAATCACATGCGACCCAAACTGAAGACCATTGCCAATGAGGTTTTGGCCTGGAACAACTATTCGGATGTCATATTTGTGGCCGATTTTCCTGGCCTACAGCTAATCAATTTCATTTCACCCGATCTTATCAACTGCACTCTGACCATACTTGAGGGTAATGTACGCTACAGAAGCGACAGTGACGATCAGGAGGAGTATTTTTTAACCGCCGGCAAGAGCATAGCCCTTGACACTAATACCACCCACGTGGTGACCACGATTGGTCAAAGACCCGCCTCCTATTTGTATACTTTTGTCAATAAGACCATGCTGGAGCAGGATATACTGTTGGAGGAGACTGTGGAACGTCCACTGCTACCGCTCTGGCAGGAGTTTCAACAACGTGTGGCCAACTATCAACAATTCCTGGCACATTTGGGCAATTGTGTGCTTTATTTGCTATATGATGTGCCCATACCACTGGCACTGCGGGAGAGAGATTAAAGAATGAAGAAACTGTAGACGCCGCCTATATTAATCATATTCCTAAGTGTAACAATTTATAGAGACAACAAATGTATGGGTGATAAAACTGATAATAAATGTTCCATGTTATATATTATATTAAAGGAAAACCTAGCAAATGTAACGTCTGACCACATAAATCAAAGCTACAGGAGGAGTTCGAATAGGCATAGCTTTTGTGGTTCATAACGTTCTGTTTACGAAGCGGGATGACTCCGAAGTAGCTTCAACACTTAGCTTACTGTCAGAATGATTGTTTGTGGAGCAGCGGATAGTGTGTGTGTGTGCCAGCAGTGCGATAGGTCGCGATCTCGCATCTGAACATCTAACAAAAATCCTTCTGAGCGTTCTTCTAACGCTGACTCCATTCCTTTTATGTATGTACGTTTAAGCAAGAGCTGCCTCGTTAGCCGGTTTGAGTGTTTTTTCATCAGCTCTATAAAATGACGCGTAACTCCTCCTCCAGTTTCGTCGTATTCATGTACCAGAGTGCTCCCACATCGCTTCTTTTATTCCTAGATTTCAGCAGCAAGCAGAAGGATATCCGTGGCGCTGTAGAAACAGAAATGTCTAATCCTGGCTCACAGCGAGCCTTCAGAAAACAAGAAAGAAAGTCGGTCAAGCCCGACTATAACATACTCTGTACCCTTAACGTCGCAGCTCGCATTTGCTCACGAGTTACACTCGCTCATCTCTAAGTTTCACTCTCTCTCTCTCTTTCTCTCTCTCTCACTAAGATTGCCGTTCAATAGAATGCTGTGGTGATGGGTGGGGAGTGGTGGGTGTTCACTGGCCGTTTTTTGCTCATAACTTGAGTATCGTTCATCCGATCTTTATCATTCCTTCAGCAAATCGATAAATAATTTTGTTTACAAGGTATCTCTAGAAGGTACGAACGATCTATCTTCAAAACTGTAGGAGATATGAAGTTTTTTCCAAATTGCGGGGGCGGGAGGGGGCGTGGCAAAAATTGAAAATAAACTTGATCTGCCTGCAAGTATAAGAAATATATGCCCCATACATGTCAAACCTCTATCTCTTACCATCTCTGAGATCTCTTCGTTCATACGGACGGACGGACGGACGGACGGACGGACGGACGGACGGACGGACGGACGGACGGACGGACATGGCTATATCGACTCGGCTGTTTTCTTCGTTTTTTCCAAATTGCGGGTGCGTGGCAATAATTGAAAATAAACTTGATCTGCCTGCAAGTATAAGAAATATATGCCCCATACATGTCAAACCTCTATCTCTTACCATCTCTGAGATCTCTTCGTTCATACGGACGGACGGACGGACAGACGGACAGACGGACGGACGGACAGACGGACAGACGGACATGGCTATATCGAATCGGCTGTTGATGCTGATCAAGAATATATATACTTTATAGGGTCGGAAACGATTCCTTCTCCCTGTTACATACTTTTGCACAAACTTAATATACTCTATGTACCTTCGGTACAGAGTATTAAAACGCTAAGTAAGTCAAGTTTTTCATATATTTCATGAAAAATTTGCTTAACTCCCTGGGGGGCGAACACATTCGGTAATTCAGATGCATAAGAGCCGAATGCTTGCCCAAGTCATTCCTCATTGAATGTCTAATAGCACTGTGCAACACTAAAAAGTTGATAGCGTCGAGACCAAAAAATTCGGAATGGGCATGATGGTGCTATAAAAACCTTCGCTGGGTCTGGCCTGGTTAGCTGCCGTTTTCTTTTTATTGCATTTTGAAGTTTTCAGCTTCTGATTGGGATTCGCAACTCCATGTCTTCGCTTTGACTTCTTAGAGGAAGTTGTTGCTCTTGGCTAAGCTTACAAAACATTTCTAAGTAGCAAGTCAAAAAAGTCTCATCTCTTTACTCAAAATTACAAAAATGTCTTAAAATCATCATGTTTTCCCCTCATATTGTAAGATTTTTTAGCTTTGTCTTGAAAACTGTAACGAATTTGATTAAGCAATGTAGGACAAAAGCTTGGACTTAAATAAAGAAACGATTGGAACATATCAACTTCATTCGATTGGGCCTTCGTATAGTTACAGGCGGCATGTAGAATTTTAACCAAAACTCGAAAAATGTAAATTTTTGGTACCAATTGGCTGACACAGTCAAAAATTTCGATTGTTTTGTATTAAATCAAGAAAATAGTACGAAAACATAACTTAAAAAAACTGTAATTAATAAAAATTTAGTTTTTTTACTTTTTTACCGAAAATGTTCGTTTTTTCGAGTTTTTATGACAGTTGTGCGTGTTTGTGGGCCTATAACTATATGAAATAGTAACTAAATGAAGTTGGTTCATTCTAACGGTTTGATTATTTTGGTCAACTTTGTGCTGAATTACTTGGCCAAATCTGAAACGGGTTTCAAGATGAAGTTGAAAAACTGAAAAATAGTGGTCAAAACTTGGCTTTTTTGGCCAACTTTAATAATTTTGAGTATGAAGATGTAATTTTTTTGATTTGCTACAAAGAAATGTTTTGTAAAAGCGAAATTTAAAATAGTTTACGAGATGTGGAATCGTTAGTCCTAATCTGAAGCTTAAAAGCTCAAAGTGCAATGAAAAGAAAACGGCAGCTAATCAGACTAAACTCAGACAGGGTTTTTATACTACCATCATACCCTTTCAGAATTTTTTGGTCTCGACACTATTAACTTTTTTGAGTTCAAAAATGTGTCACAGTGTATTCAGTCGCAGTCAGCGTTACAAGATAAGCCCTTCCGCGGCAGTCCATTGCCATAAAACATTTTCGCAACATTGCTAAAAAACATTCCTCTCTTCATCATGTTCTCTCTTCTTGGGGAACTCTAATTTAGTCATCCGACTTTGATCAAATTTGGCAGAGCTGTTTAAAATCATTGGCCGTGTTCAGCAGAACAACTTGCTCCCTGATCAAGTAAAAATTTGCAATTATCTAAATACTGAACTCGAGAGATGCGGCATCATAATAGCCATTTAGAGGTATCATGATACAGGAGCATGTATCAAAGAAATAGTACGCTACTTTAAAGCGATACTGCTCCCTCCAACAGCAGAAACTATTCGATACAACACTTTTTTCTGATACCTGCTCAGGGATCAATTATTCTGCTGAAAACGCCCATTTTATCACCCGTTCCGAAATTTGAGAGGATTTTTGGTTGTATTTTTTTTTTGTAATTTTATATGAAAGATGACAACCATATTTGTCTTAATTTTTTCTTGCAAACTAAATTCACTTGGCTTTGAGCAGTCGGTTTAAACTGCTGTGGCGAGATTAGATTAGAGCGGTTACTGGACCTTTTCCTTTTTTCCCAAGTACATTCTTCCTACGCTTCTGTCAAGCATGATTCTGAAAAGAGCGTCCAAGTCGGGACTTACACGATGAAGCAAACTTCATGAAGTTTCATTGTAGGAAAGAGATGTATTGGTGACGCTTGCACCTCTACACCTCTCCTACAAACGAAAGCCTTTTCAAAAACTTCATGATGTTTACTACACCGTGTAAATCCCGACCAACTTTATAGAATTATACACCTTTAATGAGCACGGTTATAAATTTGTATTTGAACTAAATAACTCTTGCGAACGATGTTGCTTTTATTCTAAATATTTTATCCCTTACCTCTAGTCTTAGCTAACCTTACGTTTGTAACGCACCATGTGAATGTAAATGACCTGCGTTGGTCTAAATTTTGGTTTTCCACACAATGCATGTCAAGTGGTTCCCAACGGATGACCCCTTTAAGTGGTGTCTCGGCTATTGTGATATTTGTCACGGTCGCTATTAATATTTAATGTTATTAAAAAAAGGGATATGTTTATGAGTAGACATCGGATTTTGCATATTTGCATATTTTGAACCGCATTTCCGATTTAAGATCTGATTGCACACATCTTATTTTTATTGATCAATCATCTAGGTCCGCTAAAAACCAATTTTGCATAAATCGCATATTTGCATAAAAAAATATGCAGAATATGCAAAATATGCAAAAAAAAACCTTTTTTTATGAAATTACATAATGATTCTGTGCTAACCATTTCTGATTTTGTTGCAAATCTGTTGGAACTTGTAAATTAACGTCACCAATTCAACTTGTAATCAATTAAAATGCCGAAAATGAGTGATAAAATGGCTAAGAGATTTGCCATCAAACTGTTTAGCAAATCAATATTTACATGACAGGCACCCGTCGTGCGTTGCTGCGCCCCCTTTAGAATTTTAAACACAATACGAGAAAGAGAAGCCTAGTAGACAATTGCCATCCATAAAATTTTCACGAGAATCTAATCTCATTAAATTTTTTTCAAATTTCCCGAGTTTTTGGTTCGTATGATCTTCACCTCCTATTTGGCCGTCTATATGCCAGTCTTCGTGTCAATCTAAACTCGTATAAGAAATTCGCAAATGTTAAAATTTCTTTAAACCGATTGACCGATACCTCCTATTTGCCCGTCGTTAACTGCCAACTATTAAATCTTCATGATAATCTGAACTAATCATAAAATTTTGTATATATCCGGATTTTTGGACCGCATGATCTTGACCCGTCAATTTACCTGTCTACATTATAATCTAACTTATGCAAAAGTTTTGTAAATTTCGCAACTTTTTTACCGTTGGATCTAACCACTTATGCGTTTATAATTACTATCTATCACATCTTAGTGATTCCCAAAACTCATAAAATTTTGCAAATTACGCGAGAAATCTAATCTCAAATATTGATTTTGAAATTTTTGCGATTTTTCGGACACTTCGGTCTACGCTTCCTATATTTAAGCGTCTACCATTGCTGTCTATTATTTCAATCCACGCCTCTTATTTACCAGCGCCTGCGCTTTCGTAAATGCTAAAATGAAAATTTGAAAAATTTCGCGGTTTTTGGTCTAAGCCTCTTATATACGCGTCTTCAATTGCCATCTATCCAACCTTCATAGTTATCTTAGGTCCATTTGATCTTCCCCTCCTATTTACCCGCCGGTTTACCGTTCTTTATGATAATCAAAACTCAAATGAGAATTTTTAAAATTTCCCAATTTTCTTGAACATTTGTTCCACATCTTCTTTATTTACCCGTGTACTCTAGCCGCCCATAAAATCTGAAATGAATACACAATTTTAAAATTTTTCAATATTTTGGAACTTTCAAGCTACACCTTTCAGTTGCTCGGTCTACAACTTCCATTTAACCGTCTATATATTTTTTATAATAATCTAAGCTCAAGAATGCGAATTTTTGTAAATGTCGCCATTTTATACATTTTTTATAGAAATACATATTTTGCATATTTTTTCCATGTTTCGCATATTTTGCATATTTTTTTGCACATTTTGCATATGCAAAATATGCAAAAATTGCATATATTGAATATGTAGTTTTCAATGTAAAGAGGGTTATTAAATTAGTATAAATCCAAATTTTCACCTCAATCAACCTTAATTTAAAAAAGGGCATAAATTCCGATGTCTATTTATGAGTTAGGTTGTTATATATCTAAATATGATATTTAATGCTACGTGTGGGCCGCGTCAAATATCATGTTCAAATTAGAACACTAACTTTTAGGCCCATTCGGAAGGTAAAAGAAAACCTAATAGATGTGGAATTGAAAGATTGAAGGCAAGGCAGAAACGGTAGAAATAAAAGACGAGTTCCTACTTGTTATTTTGGTATTAACATCTTTTCAGAATTCTGCTTACAAATATAATCTCCATTCCCGTTAGAAAGACCAAACCGTCAGTTCCAAGTTCACTTTGGTACATTCCATATATATATATATATTTATATTTGATTTATTTAACTGTATTTACAAACGACACAAAATTTACTTTCTTCCTAAAAATAATAACAAGAGTTGCTACAGTGAATTTTGGGGAATTACTAGGCAATAGGTCAAACACAAAGAGGATGGGGATGGGAATTCAGAATAGTATCGTACATGTGCCGAAATAACCGCCATTACAAAGTCACTACTGTTTACTCGACGCCGCCTTCTTAGGCACCTGATCATCTTCGTTCAACGGATTGGTCTGCGTGTCCCACAAGCGGGCATACAGGCCGTTCTGCCGCAGTAGCTCGGAATGAGTGCCACGCTCGCCGACATGTCCATTCTCTAGCACTAGAATCTCATCCGCATCTTTAACTGTGGATAGACGGTGGGCAATGCAAATGCTAGTTCGACCCGTGGTAGCGCGGGACAAGGCCTGTAAAATGTTCTACAAGGCACATAGGAATAAAAAATGGGTTAAGTTGGCTTCCTCACAGAGATAACAAACAACTTACATGCTCTGTAATAGAGTCCAGACTGCTGGTGGCCTCATCAAAGATCAGAATGGGCGTGTTCTTAAGTATGGCTCTGGCAATGGCCACACGCTGTTTTTCGCCACCGGAAAGCTTTAGGCCACGCTCGCCCACCTGTGTGCTGTATTGTGCCGGCCACCGCATAATGGAATCATGAAGATCAGCCATACGGGCCGCATTGTGCACCTCCTCCATGGGTTTGCTAAGGTTGCCATAATGTATATTATGCTCGATGGTGTTATGGAACAGCACCGAATCCTGCGGCACCACAGCTATGGTCTTGCGTAGGCTGTCCAAATCCACAGTGCTGATATCCTGTCCTCCTATCAACACCTTTCCAGTGTTGGGCTCAAAGAATCGATAGAGTAATCGCACCATGGATGACTTGCCTGATCCAGAGCCACCCACAATGGCCACATTCTTACCCGCTGGTATGGTGAATGACAAATCCCTAAAGATGGGCTTACCCGGCTCGTACTCAAAGCTCACGTTACGAAACTCTATCGAGGAGTTGCTGTTGTCCACAAACAGGGGCTGAGCATTGGCCGCAGTTTGGATGCTGCTGTCCACATTCATTAGAGTGAACATGGCCTGCATGTCGAGCAGAGCCTGGCGCACCTCACGGTATACACTGCCCAGAAAACCAAGCGGTATGGACAGCTGGAACAGCAACCCATTAACCATGACCAAATCACCAACAGTCATATTACCCTGGGCAATCTCCTTGGCCGCCAGCACCATGATCAGACTGAGGGCGCTGCTGAAGATGGCATTTTGGCCAAAATTAAGCATGGCCAGGCTAGTGCTGGTCTTCAAGCTGGCTGTCTCGTACTTCTTGAGCACCTCATTATAGCAGCCTGCCTCATATTTCTCATTGTTGAAGTACTTGACGGTCTCGTAGTTGATTAGCGAGTCCACAGCCTTGTTACCCGCCTCATTCTCCGCCTGATTCATGTACACCCGGAAGCGTGTACGCCACTGTGTTACGCTCAGCGTGTATAAGGCATAGATGCCCACACAACCCATGCTGACACCGGCAAAGGCCAGTCCACACTTAAAGCCCAAAATGCTGGAGACCAGAGCCAGCTCAAAGATGGTGGGCACTATATTAAAAACCATGGCCGAGAGCACAAAGTTAATGCCACGTGAACCACGATCAATCGTCTTGGACAGGGCACCGGTCTGTTTGTTTAAATGAAAGGCCAAGTCCAAATGATGCAGATGCAGGAACACATTGCTGGCAATCTTCCGTATGGAATGATGAGCCACCTTGGCGAACACTGCATTGCGCAGTTCATTAAAGCCTGCCGCACTCGCACGGGCAATGCCATCTAAGATGGAGAGAAGCAATGAGAAGTTAAGCAAAGTTATACGGGAATGTAAATACGCCTACTCACAGCCCAAAAGCAAGGCAGTGGCCGTAGATAGCACTGCATCCGGCGCTGTATCCATATTTAAAGTGGTCATCGTGTCTACAGCTCCTTTAAACAGAAATGGCACACATACGGTCAGAAGTTTGGATCCGGCCAGCAGTCCTAGCGATATGCCCACGCTGTAAAAGAAAGTAACCATTATTTATGTCTCTTTTTCAGGGAATCAAACCGAAAAGAACCAACTTTGAACCAACATGATTTCGGCAAGCTGGTCTAAGGCGCTTCACTGATCTTTTCATGACAGGCCAAAATATCAACACAATTAGAAGGTACCGAGCGGGTCCGGGTGTATATTGCTAGTTTATTAATAATTGCGCTTAGCTTAGCAAATTCGCCCACCTCTAAATCGAGGGCCGAAATGAATCGATAATTTACACCAAATGCTTGCCGAAGCCATGTATCACTGAGTGTCAGAGAGAGACAGGTAAATTTTCTGTCCTTCCCATTTGGACTGCCCTGCTCTGAATTAACATATCTTTTCAGATGTTCTCGTGCAAATCTTAAGAAGTCCTGCGGTCGATATCCCTGCAATGAAGCTGAAGATAAAGCGGTTCTTTCTTTAGCATCCCCACCACTAACCACATTCTCCTATTCTGCAGTGCAAAAACAAGTAAGAAAGTCGGTCAAGCCCGACTGTAATATAATCTGTAACTGGAGTAGCAGCTGAAAGCAGCGCTGCTGAACAACAGATGGCGTCTATGCCTCCATTGAACAACGAGTGATTTCCAAAACTGACCAATAGATGACGCCACTACTGCCAGGGCGGGGAAGAAACTTTCTTTTGGTCATAACTTGAAGTATCGTTCATCCGATCTTTATCATTTCTGAGGCAGATCGACAAATAATGCTAATTACTAACTATCTCTAGAAGGTACGAACCATATATCTACAAAACTTTGGGAGATATGACGTTTTTTCCAAATTGCGTGGGCGGGAAGGGGCGTGGCAAAAATTTAAAATAAATTTGATCTGTTTGCAAGTATAAGAAGTATATGTTCCATACAAGACCAACCTCTATCTCTTACCATCTCTGAGATCTGTGCGTTCATACAGACGGACTGACGGACTTGGCCACATCGACTCGGCTGTTGATGCTGATCAAGAAAATATGTACTTTTTGGGGTCGGAAATGATTCCTTCTCCCTGTTACATACTTTTGCACAGACTTAATATACTCTGTGTACCTTTGGTACATAGTATAATTATGCAGCAGGTATATGCTTCTTTGTTGGATGAATTTGAGGAACCTTTTGTAGGCATGGCTCAATTTTTTTGAATTTCCTTGTCTCAGCCCCATGGTGCTTTCCCAATGCTGCAGTTCAGCAAAATCAGCAAATTATCTAGGTTGTAATTGAAACTTCAAATATTTTTGTTTCAAAAAAAATATAAAAATTATAATGCCTTACTGTTATTTGAACTTAGGTCTGCACTAGACTTCAGTCGAACTTCTTAACCTTAACACTATTGCCGGCAATTTCTACTGAATAGTTAAATGTGCTATATGAAATCAAAATAATTTTTTGTGATTTACATTCCACATTGGTTCTGGCTGGTTCTGCTTAGTGTTGGGTATGGGCAGTTCATTTCACTGAACATGTTCACTTGTTCTTTTTTTCTTAATGAGTCAACTCACTCAAATTGCTCACTTGTTCTTGTTCAATGGTTCTGGTTCAGTTGAACGAGTTTTTTTGTTTTGCCGTCGGGATTTCTGCATGGCTTTATTATTCTATTGTGAATTTGCATTGTCTCTCGCGCTCACCCTCCCGCTCTCTCTCTCTCTCGAGCCCTTAGCAAAAGCGCTTAATTCACAATTTGGCTAACTGCCATACCTGTTATAGTTGTACCATGGTACAGCCCACAGAACAACACACAGACAGACGGAACAGCTCACAGAGCAAGGCAGACAGAACAATTTACAGAGCAAGGCAAACAGAACAACTCGCTGAGCAATAGAGACTGAACAGTTTTTAGAACAACTCAGAGCAAGACAAACTGAACAAGATAGACTGAACAAGATAGACTGAAAAAGACTCTCTGAACAAAAATTAAAAATTGAAGAAGAACATGTTTACTTGTTCAGTTTAAAGAACAATTCAATTGCACTCCGTCACCTTGGACCCAAGCTTTCAAACATCGAGGGATACCTCTCAAATAGAGTTGCTGTGCAGAAGATACAAGTCGCGTACGATGCAATCGCGAGCAAATTATAAGCGATTCAGCTCGAATCTAGAAGAGGCGAACTATTTTAATGATCGGTATGATTCCGGAACAATATCCAATAATCTTGCCCAATTATCAAAGAACTGAGACTAGTAGTGTAATTTATTCTCACCTCGGCACCTATATCGCAAAAGCTTTACTTAACCGATTTAGAACTGTAAACATAAAATGTTAATGGCTTAAAAATGGCCAAGCAGCGAAAGAATCTTGAAGCATCATCAGACGCAAAGAATTCGACAAAAGTTGATAAAAACCATAACAGAGGGAAACCCACAAAATCAACTGATAATAAGAGAAATGCCTCGTCAGACAATAAATAATCAGCAACATCTTGCGGTGAACTTTTTTGTTTTGCCATCTAATCAGAATGTAAAGCACCGCCCCAGTCTGAGTGTGAGCTATATAAGCCAAAGCTAAACTGTGTTTTGGTATCAGTTTTTGACTAACAACTTCATCATGCAATTGCTCGCACTCTGCAGTCTTCTGTTGGCTATACTAGGCTTTAGCCTGGCCTCAGCATCACGTAACAGTGGGTTTTCACTAGGAGGATCAGGAGGCAGGAGGCTGAACAATGCGCCATTGCCCAGATATGGTCCACAGAGACCTATGTACACTTAGGGCTCAATAAATAAAAGATGAAATATTGAACAGAATAAAACAAAAAAAAACAAACTTTTAAAATTCAAGATTTTAGGCACGCCTGACAGGAGAAACATCTATAAAATTATCATACAATTCTGGATACTTGAAAGAAGACTCTTCATTCCAAAAATTAATATTTCAACAGCCACAGAACCAGTCATATTTTAGCAAAGTTCCCATTTCAGTCTGCCATTTCAGCTTTACTCAAATTCTGTTTACGTCGCGGATGTTTATGTTTATGGGGGGCATTGTGCCCACTCTCACACACTGCAGTCACTCATAAATACTTATGGATTACTTTGGCTTACCTGACACTTCACAATAGCAATTGAAGAAGAACCTGTTCACTTTTTCAGTTTAAAGAACAACTGAATTTTGTTCACTCACTCATGAACAACCCAACACTAGTTCTGCTGCCTGTGACGACCTTGCGATTCTTGTGCATGTTTGAAAGTCGGCTAACAGCTTAGCTTCCGCACGTTTGGCTTCTTTAAAACTAGTAATTTTGCCTGAAATAGCGAAATCTTTAAGCTGAGAGGAAGCCTTAGCAGCACTTTAATTTTAGACAAGGCTGCATCGCACCTTTATCGCCACGTACGCTGACGAGACCGCTTTTCTTGCATCCAGCAACAGCCACAAAAGAGCATCTACGAAGGTTCAGCAGTTCCTGGATGGCTTTGGTCGTTGGGCGAGCCGCTGGGACATAGCCATTAATCGTTCAAAAAGCCAACACTGCACCTACGCTATGAGACGCGGGAAAATTGCTCGAGTGCGACTTCTAGGGTCAAGAGTCCCATATTTGAAATCTGCGGTTAAATATGTTGGTGTGACATTGGACCGCCGCCTGACCTGGAAAGCCCATGTGGTACGAGCAGCAGCTAGGGCGAAGGAGCTTGATTGGCTACTCAAACCTCGTACCGGACTTTCGTTGTTATCCAAAATCCTTGTTTACAAGGCTATTATCATGCCTTCCTGGACCTGGGCGATCCCGCTATGGGGTACAGCATGCTCCACTACACTCAAGAAAATAGAATTTTCTATAAGCCGAGTACTAGAGCGCATTGCTGATGTGAGGTATACAACTTTATATCGCGATTTGGTTGTTTTGTCAATATGCATACTAGAAGGTATCATGACCGACTGAATTGGCTACAAACAGACTCAGAAGACGCCTTAACCGACGACATCCCTCAGACCTCTGGGTCTATGGAAGGCGTCCCTCGGCCCGAGTCATCAACTTGGCATAAGTGTCGCCTTGGGACTATCCCCTACTAATACTTGCACGCTGCTGGTTTCCCCAGCAAGATGACAGATCACTCCCAGGACCTGTGCTGCGTGTTAAGTTGTTATCCCAGGCGTTTGCTGTGCTGTCTAAGCTCCGTATAGTATTAGTAATTCTTGTTAACTATTTGTAAATAGATTAAGTTCTATGTATCAAGTATTCTCCTAGCTATTATTAAAAAAAAAAAGGCTGCATACCTTCTCAGGTTTTCAATCCCGTAGTGAAGTATAAGGTTCGGTTCGAGGAATGGTTAATCAACTTATCGAACCTTTTTGGTTTTGGTTTGAACCTTGGTTTATAACATTTGAATACTTTAAAAGAGTTTAGCATGCTTGATCTTATTTTTGTTAAAGAAGACGCATTTAATTTGGCAAAGTATTTGATATGTCTAACAACAGCTATTGACAAAAGTCGAAAGGACCACAATTATTAATGTTATCAATCTATACATCCTTATCCAAATGTCTCTGATTCTTTACGACCAAGCGAGTTTTTAATGAAATTAGCTTGAAGCAGAGATAGACCAAACATACTGTCCAAAAAGCTATGCTGGCAAGTAGGAAGAAAAAATTCAGAATCGGGGGAAGAGACCCAAGAAACAAAGGGAAGATTAAAGTCACCCACAACGACTTGAAAATCACAGTCGCGACAGGTTTTCGAAATGTACTCTATTGCTAAAGCATGCTTAAGATAAGTGGATTCATCAGAAGACGGAGGAACAGCTCAAGAATATGCAAGAGTCTCCGATGTGCACTGAGACACACACACAAATTCAATGTCGTCAGTGTTAGGATTATGAAAAATGGATGCATTTAGATTTTGCTTAACAGCAATCAATACACCCCCTCCATTCCGATTGCTACGGTCAACCCTAAAAATGCAATAAGAGTCGCACAGAATTTCGCTATTTAGTATGTGAGATTGAAGCCAAGTTTCAGTCATCATTAAAATGTCAGCCTCGAAAGCAAAACTATTAAGGTAAAGGGATTGGAGTTTACTTCTGATTCCCCTTACGTTCTGGTATTTGATGACAAGGGACGACCTTAAGTTTTTTGAGGACATAGGAAAAGTAGCAGTCGGCTTAGGCTCAAATTCACGAACAAGACTGAATTTAGGCCAAAGATCAGGATGAAGAATTTGGGTTAGAAGAGAAGATGGGACGTACAGTTTAAAAGAGGTTATTGATCGAGGCTTTGAAAAGATATATTTATGAACCGATATGTCCGAGCATCCTGTAGAAGTGATCAAATAATTCTCTAAGTCATTCTCAGTGATATCAGGGCGAAGGCGGGAAACAATAGGACGGAAAGAGAGTCGAGCATTGGCAGACGTAGAAGAGACATCATGTCTAGCAGGAGCGGGAGCAGCAACGTTAGCAGCTACGGCATATGTACTCGCACATAGTATGACCAGTTTGTTTTACCATTGTACAACTAGACTTTTGGTTTATTTTCCTTTTCATAATTGTATTATCCCTATTTCGGATATGATATGCAAAATGGATTTTTATTAGAATGATTATTTTCCAACTAAAACCTTCGATAGTCCCAAAAAACACGAACCGAACCGGTTCTGAGCGTTTCAGCCTTGCTTTTAAGCTGGTGAACAACGCCGTAATTGCTTTGAAATTAGTTAGTTTTTCGATTCAGGTTCGGTATATAATAGTGATTACAAACTTGAGGCAAATTGATCGAATTCAAACATGGTCTGTTTTAGTTAGATTTCAAGGATTTTTAAACCAAAATAACAATGAGGAACCAAAACAAGAACCTACTAGAACGTACTAAAACCGGTTTAAATCCCTGCACTTTTGCATTTTTCTTTTCACCCAAAAACTCACCGTTTACGCACTAGCGGATCCTCTTTGGGCCAAATGTAAGCCATCATGGCCCGCATCATATCCTTGGAGGTTACCTCGCGGGCATCCAGTTTACCCAGCGTTGTGCCGCCATCGTTGCCGCCGCCTATATGAACGTGACATTGTCGTGTTTGTTGCAGTTGTTGTTGTTGTTGTTGTTGAAGCGTTGCGGCTGCTGTTGCATTACCTCCGCCACCTGCATGGAATTCACTTAAATGCAGCCAAATCCAAAACAGGCGCTCAACACAACAAACGAACAAACCAGCAAACTTTCATTTACAAAACTAGCTCAAAGACTATAAACAAATTTGGTTAGTCAAGATAATAAGAGATCGTAAAGCAATTAAATAAAAATAAAAACATGAAACGGCGAGGTTAGGCAGAAGATTAGATATCCTTGCAAAAGCATGTGGAATTATAGCAGGAAGTATCTCCGATCGTGATTAGTCCCTCTGTTTCTATGCCATCTTCTTTCTCAGTTCTTTTAATTTTTGTCTGCTCGTGCAAGGATTTCGTGTTATATACAGCAAGTGGTGCCTGTGTAGTCAGTCAAGTGTACATTTATCGGCGATACCTACCTTTGGCCTTCTTGCCAAATACGCCGCCCAGCAACTTGCTGCCCGGTGTGGGTGTAAATGGTGTAATTTTCTTCGTCTGCACATTTCTGTGGCCACTGTCGTCATCAGCTTTGGTGAGTGTTGAATACAGCTGGAAAATTAAGCATTGAAACTCGAATCAGTTACAAAATCAATAAGTTTATTATATATTAATGGTCAGCCTCTAGTTACTAAGTGTGGGTTGCTCGCCATGCGCTGCCATAAAGTCACCCAGGTAACGCACACACTCCAACAAATAGGACCGCGTCACCCTACCGCTCTCCGTTGTCTGTGGCAGCCTCTCCAGCGCCGCCGCAAATTGTTGATACTCGCTTATTTTGTGGGCCACCAAATATGTCAGTTCCGGCTGCACATCATCAAACTGGTTGGCATCACCAAATGCAATTTGATTGAGCACATTTGGAAAATATGCCTCCTGCTTAAAGATCAAATGTAAGACCACTCTAAGGTTATGGGAGCAGCCATCCTCAATGTGGACAAACATTTGATCGCACAGATTATGCTCCCGTATGAACTTGAAGATGTTGCGATGATAGCTTTGCGTAGACAGCAGTTTGTTATGCCGTATAAGTTGCTCAATGTCCAGCAAAGAGATTTCAAAATAGTCTTGGGCATTCTTTTCCAGCCAGAAGCCATACTCTGTCAACAGTTTGAGATTGGGCAAAGCTCCATAGCTGATAAACAATTGCTCATAAGGCTTGATAGTCCGATGCGACATGGGCAGAACTTCCAGTGTTAAAACATAGTCCGAACCTTGAAGCTCTGCAGAAGTGTGTACCATATCCGAGTGGTTAAAGAGGTCCAGAAAGGGAGCCAAGGCCAAGTTGGTGTTGCCACTGATTAAAGCCTGGAAATGACTGCCTTTTAGTTGCAGTTGGCGTGCATTGAGGTAGACACTGCGTGAGTTAACCGCAAAGTAGGCCAACCGATAGTCGGCTAACGTCCAAATGTCCAGGCAATAAGTCTGACCGCAGCTCTCACACTGCAGGGAACCAGCCAGAGACTTTAGCACCTGGTAATAATCACGTATCTGACGATTTTGAGCCACAGTACGCTCTAACAAGGCTTCAGGCAAGCACTGCAGCTCAGATATGGAACAAAAATAAGGCGTGGAATAGCTGCGGGGCAGTGTATCCAAATAGGCAGCCAGATTGGAATCATTAGAGCACTTGTACAAATGCTGATGATACATTAAATAGCAGGCCATGAGAGCCTGAAACGAAAGTCGTGCATCCGGATCGAATAGTTTCTTATCGAACAGAGCCTTAAACTGCTTGTCTGCTTCCAGAGTAGCTATGGTTATTAGGCAACGGCCAGGCAGGCGTACAAGTTCCGATCCAGTTTCAAAGGTCAGTCGCTTCGAGCAGAGTCCACGTCCAGTTGATGCAAATTCCTGAGCCGCTAGCTGTGTCTGGTTCTGCCAACCCCGTTCATGCAAATCCACATAGAGAGCGTGCAGTGTGGATTCGGTGGGCTGGTTGCGACGATGGCGGCGTCGGCGCTGAGTGCGTCCCATCTTAGTCCTTGGGGGTCTGCGTGTGTGCTGTTTTGGCGGTTCTAGGCTTGCTGCAAACGAAAGAAGCAACAACAATTGTGTTAATTTATATTATTAAGAGGGCCAAAACAACACACACGCACACTGGTGACTGACCAAGACCATTTCGCGTCATTACGAAATAGTCGCAATTACGATAAGTGCTTGTTGTGTGGTGGCCTTGAGCCAGAGCACTCGAGCAAAACTTTACTTACCACTCTCGCTTGCACGTGCTGACTCCCCTTCCTGGAGGCTGGGTGGCATTTGTTGCGGTAGCTGTGGGCGAGTGTGGGTGTATTTCTGCTGCACAATTTTGTCAGGTGTAGAAATCCGGCCATTACTTAGTTGCCAAAAAAGAGAAAAAAACAACAAATTTTTCCGTTGTGCCTATGTTTATGTGTGTTAGAGATGAGCATTGAGTAACTGTGACTGTTCACATGTAACGAGTCGCAGTCGCTGGTTGGTCAGCGACTCCGTGACTGAGAAAAAGGCGCCGATTCTAGTGATTTTCGACCACTCCGTGACTGAGAAAAAAGTCGCCGACTACAGTGATTTTCGACCACTCCGTGACCGAGAAAAAAGGCGCCGATTTTAGTGATTTTCGACCACTCCGTGACTGAGAAAAAGGCGCCGATTCCAGTGATTTTCGACCACTCCGTGACTGAGAAAAAAGTCGCCGATTCCAGTTATTTTCGACCGCTCCGTGACCGAGAAAAAAGGCGCCGATTCCAGTGACTGTAACGAGTCTTACAGCAGCTGTTGAAACTAGTTCAGTTCCATTTTGAGCCAGCGGCGTTATTCTGGAAACATCCCAAAACATGTTTGGCTTAATCATCTCAGGACGTTTGGTGAGTTACATCTGCTGTATATCCTTCGTAATACTCTGCTAATGCTCCTGCTCTTTCATCCGCAGCCTCAAACGGATTTTGCTGCCGTGGACGAGAACAAATTGCTCGTAAATGTCCCGGATATTGAATCTGTGAATTACTTGGTGATATTTCTAACGGGCGTTTCTCCTCTGCCACTTGGTACAGCAGCCGCCATTTACTTCAGTTGGCCCGACGCCAATGCAGCACCCACCTGGCAATATTTAGGGCACATCAACAACCAGAAACCCTCGGCCATTTTCAAGATAGCACAGCTGAAGAAGAGCCACGAACTGGACCAAGTACATGGCCAAGGTATGGTTTTTGGGGCCCAGGAGATCTCACACATAGCCCAGATTGGTGTGTCCATAGAGCCGGAACTGACGGTGGCTCAACAAACGCCTGCAGTGGTAAGCACTTGAATGATTTCCCCCCCCAAGGATTCCTGTTCTGACTTTCTTTGCCAATTGCAGTCGAACGCTAATGATAATAAGCAATTTGGCCAGCGCATGCTGGAGAACTTCTTCAATTATGCTTCAAGTTTTTGTGTGTCAGCCCAGGATATTCCACCTGTAACCAGCGAATCATTTGTGCCTTTCTCGGTTGTGCAAAACTGGTATACGAACTTTCAGCGTCGAATGGAACAGAATCCCAATTTCTGGAAGCATTGAGAAGCAGGAGGAGCACACGCGGTTCTCTGTAGGTACATACGTATGTTAAATATTAAACCCCAAAACACATTTGTATAACGTATGTCTATTATTTTACAAGTTTAATCGGAATGGGCTAGAATTTAAATTAGTTTCGGCAGCGGAGTAAACGTCCCTCATTTCTTATCCTTCGGTTTGGCAGCATCTGTTGGTGGGGCTGGTGGTGTGGCTGCAGCATCTTTTGGTGGGGCTGGTGGTGTGGCTGCAGCATCTTTTGGTGGGACTGATGGTGCTGCTGCACCACCTGCATCTTTACCTGGCGGCTTCTTCTCCGTCTTCTTCTGCTTGGCTTTTTTTTCTGCAGCAGCCGCAGCAGCGGCCTTGGCCTTCATTTGCTTTTCCTCCACGATCTGCTTCAGACGCTTCTTATTGGCTTCGGTGAGTGGACCGAAAATGCTGGTCATATAAGCGTTGTACTCGGTTTTATGTCGCGATATGTTGCCAGTTGAGGGTGCAGAGTTTGGTGCACGACCATGATAGGAAATGCAACGGCTGTGAATAAGAAACGAGAATTAATGGTGGGGACACCCATTATATTTTCCCTTTGTAATTTATGTTTCGCCTGCCGCACAGCAGCAGCCGGTAAAATTTGGCAAGGGAATGTCCAACATATATCTACAGATCCTCTATATACCTACTACTGCCATAGAGGTCTATTTGGGTTTGAACAATAGCCGCATTGTGGCGCTCTGCGGCGCGAGCTGATTTTTATTTATTCTCTTTGGCCTATCGTTCTTTTTTTTGTGGTCTGCAAAAAAAGCAATTTGGCAAGCTGACACATTTATTTAGTCTATATAATCGGGTTTCTTCACATATATATATATTATATATATATATGTATCTACTTGACGGTATATACGTATGTGCCTTTGTACATATACAAAACACGCGCGACCTCTCTTGATAGTGATCTTGCGTTCCACCTGAATTGAGAGCTTCTATATACCCTTTATGCCTCAAAAAACAAAAGGATTCTGTGATTTTTACAAGAATTACTTGAATATATATATTTTATAACCTATCTGCTCTTAAAACGAGCGTGAACAAAACCAAAAACCGTGAAAGAAACGTGTTCAAAAAGGAAAAGGCCTATTGAAATGTGGAGATTAATTCTTTTCCCTTTATGAGGTAAGGTTACGCCGGTAAAGAGATGGGTCATATGGACCGGACTATGATGTCCGATTTATGACCATGTGATCAAGCTTTTGATTCAGCGTAACTTCTAGCTGTCGTATGAGGTGTTGCAGTGTTTCCACAACATCAGCTGCAACTGTCTTCTGTCCACTTAATACCTACTCTTAGGTTAGGTTAGGTTGCAATGGCTGAGAGCGACAAGTTGCTCTACCACTTAGGGCACTTTGGGCCCATTTCGATGCCATGTTTATTCCCTGTTAACCATTTTAAAACTGAGGGTGTCCTTGGTACTGAACCATTGTGTGGACAGCTGGGAACTCTAGCCCGGGTGTCTCCGGGAGTTTGCGTAGGAGAGGTTGACCAAGTGACCGAAGTCTCCTTCTACTCAAAGCGGGGAAATGGCAGAAAAGGTGCTGTACCGTTTCCTCCTCTTCTTCGTATCTGCAGAAGTCATGGTGCGTGACGCTAAGTGACAATAAGGCAGTGACCCGTGAGGGTCCCCACCAGAAGTGAGATGTTTTCCCTACTTTCACGCAAAAGACTATTGGTTCGCATCAAATGTCGTAAGTCTCCTACTTAAAGCATGGCAGTGGCAGAAAAGGTGTTGTACCGTTTCCTTCTCTTCTTCGTACCTGCAACTTCTGCAGAAGTCATGGTAAGTGGCGCCTAGGCGTGCAGCGTTTCTGAGGGACGCCACCAGAATTGATATGTGGATATGGTCCCTTCTGTGACGTAAAAGTGTGTTGGTACGTTTTTGCTTGAATGTTGGTCACGTAAGTCTCGCTACAACACAGGAGGAAAGGTTTTTCCACCGATCCATAGCGAGACGGAGTGTTTCAGCTTTTGTGTGAAGCTTATATGTTGCCATAGGCATCCCTATCAAGGAGCTTATATGTTGCCATAAGCATTCCTATCGTGCGCTTCTCTGAAAGGAGCTCGATGACCTATTCCTATTCTGGCCAATTAGTCCGCAGACTCAGTTCCTTCTATGTTTCTCTGTCCAGGCACCCATATAAGTTGTATGCTGAAATGTTGTGCAATGTCATTCAGAGATAAGCGACATTCCGTAAGTGTTGTAACAAGTGCTTTTAGGGCGGCTTGACTGTCTGAGTATATAAATACGTTTCCTTCTTTGACCGTGAGTGTGCTAAGGTAGGTGGCAGCTTCCCACCTCTGCTCTGGTACACACACTTCAGTGATCAGGAAGGCGGAACGATAAGTTCAAATCTAGGTTGGGAAAGAAAACGCCCCTTACTACTTTGGCGTCGAGCCTAGAACCATTAGTGTAGATGTTAATGCCGTTAGCTCTGCTGTGAGGAAGGTTGTCCCAATCGTGTCGGCTTGGGATATAGACGTCGTATAATTTGTTGTTGTATTGTTGTATAGTTATAAACCCGTTTGGTCTTCGAGTATGGTAAAGTGTCCCGAATTACCCCTGTTCCAGGCATCGGATTCTTGTAGTCTTTGGGCTGTTGTGATATGCTATTTGCTTTGCTACAAGTTCTAGTGGTCGAAGGTGAAGTATAGTATATATTTAGCGCTTCCGAGACGAGTAGGTTGACGTAAAAAACAACTGATCGGTGTTTGTTTTCGCATTACCATACCGCACAAAAGAGGGTAAAGTCTATGATTTGCGTTTAGAATAAAAAGAAAGATGATCAAAAGATCAAAATCAGCAAATTCGATCTTATAACCCGAAACGTTCTTTCGAAATCACTCAATCGAACCAAAAAAACCGCTTAAGAAATCGGTTCGGTTCATTTTATCAACGACAAAAGTGCCTGCACAGAGGAAACAAGAAAGAAAGTCGGTCAAGCCCGACTATAACATACTCTGTACCCTTAACGTCTCAGCTCGCATTTGCTCACGAGTTATACGCGCTCATCTCTAAGTTTCACTCTCTCTCTCTCTCTCTCTCTCACTAAGATTGACGTTCAATAGAATGCTGCGGTGGTGGGTGGGGTGGTGCTGGGTGTTTATTGGCCGTTTTTTGCTCATAACTTGAGTATCGTTCCTCCGATCTTTATCATTCCGATTCGATAAATAATTTTATTTACAAGGTATCTCTAGAAGGTACGAACGATCTATCTTCAAAACTGTAGGAGATATGACGTTTTTTCCAAATTGCGGGGGCGGGAGGGGGCGTGGCAAAAATTGAAAATAAACTTGATCTGCCTGCAAGTATAAGAAATATATGCCCCATACATGTCAAACCTCTATCTCTTACCATCTCTGAGATCTCTTCGTTCATACGGACGGACGGACGGACGGACGGACGGACAGACGGACGGACGGACAGACGGACATGGCTATATCGAATCGGCTGTTGATGCTGATCAAGAATATATATACTTTATAGGGTCGGAAACGATTCCTTCTCCCTGTTACATACTTTTGCACAAACTTAATATACTCTATGTACCTTCGGTACAGAGTATAACAATGCATGAACGGTATTTCTCAGTTGTAGTACAATGTTCTCACATCAAGAACAATTTTTTGAGAACGCAAAAACTGAATTTGAGTTGATTTTGTTTCGATTTTAAGAACGTGTAATTATTAAGTGTTGGGGGGAAATAGCGCACCGCGACCAATCCTGGTCTATTCTGCCCCCCCACTGAGTTTACAACTCTCCTAGCAAGCCCTATTTTCTGTACAAAGGTCAGGATTTTCGTGGGTTCTAGGTTACTGAAATTGGTTGGGTGCAAAATGTGTTTCCCAAATATGCTGAGTCTGTGCCTCGCTAGAGCATCGCAGTGTGCTAGTATATGCTCGGAGGACTCCTCCTTCTCTTCGCAATATCTGCATAGTTGGGTGTGTTATTACCAACTTGCACATGTGGCTCCGTAGTCTGCAGTGACCCGTGTAGAGCCCTGTCATTATCCTAAGGGCATTCTTTCCTTGTTGGATTAACTTTTTTAAGCTATTAGGCTGGGGGTTTTATAAGAACGTGGTTTGAGTTAATATTGTTCCGTTTTCAAGAACATTTTACACTCGACTACGAAAAATAATTGGATCGATCAGGTGTGGAGCGGATTTCCACACATTTTGAGGGCTTCTCGAAAGAATAGGGAATGGAACATAAGCTCATTAAATATTGGAAGTGAAGGGAGCCGGCGGCATTAACGGCTTACATTTACAAGCACTGAATAATAATGCTGCTGCTTCTCCTCCAACCATATTCCATAGGATCAGAGGGACAACCGCTGTACAACAAAAAACTTCAATGGCAGACTCTTTATCCGACTCATTTAATTCTTTTAGAAAAACACAGAGAAATTTGTTCGGGCTTGACTGGAAAGTTGAACCCGGTACCTTCTGCACGAACAACGTATGGGATGGCGCGCTAGCTCATTCGGCCGTTGACCACTTTTGCAGATTCACATCTAGTGGGCTACTTACACTTGGTTGAGCTTAGAAGAGAAAAATAACAAGAGAGATCAAAAAGAGAGCCAACTCGCCGGAAACCGATTTGGTGTTATACAGCAGCGCCGGCCTAATGGGGAATTTTGATGAAAATTTGGCTAAAAAGCCATTATTGCAAATTTTACAGGACTTAAAACTAAAACGTCTCTTTCCATACGCAGCTGCTGCTACTGCAGGTACAGTGTATATTACAGTCCAGCTTGACTGACTTTCTTGTTTTTTGATTCAAGAGGCAAAAAATCTTATACACCACTTCTTAATCCGATGGTTGGCTTCGGCTCCATTAGGACTAACATTGGCAACTGTGCTTTAAATACTCGCATCTTTGTCGTTGATGACCTAGGAATAGTCTTCGATCCTACTCAACTTTAACCAACACGTCTCAACATCACAACAATTTCATAATCCCTATACCTCTAAATCTAAATGGAGAGGACACACAAGTGTGCTTGTGTTGGTAAGCAAGAGAGCACTCTCCAGACTACAGCCTTTTTACTTGCAATTCATGATTCACACAATCATGAGTTCGGCTCGCGTTTGCGTAAAAACACAACTGACTTCGGCTCGTTGTAGCTATAGCTGGCCTGCTCTGTTGTTGTATAAAGCAAAAACTATCCGATTGAGAACAACTTTACTCATTCCAGGAACCTTTGGGACATTTGTTGCTAAGTATTTTGACATCTTTTTCTTAGTTGAAGGCAACTTATTTTCTGAACAGGTCTTATCTCTCTATGTAAATTACAAAAGCTTTGTCAAATTTTGGTCGGACTAGGATGTGTCGTTCTACCCCCATTAAGGGAGGCTGCAATGCCGGTTTTAAGGTGCTTGGGGGATTTATAGAACCTCTGCACCCAAACATATTTGACATAAACAAGTTTATTTCAATATAAGCTGAAAGGTGGTCGTGCGTGGCGTACCAGTAGTATGTGTGACTGCTGGTGCGGGAGGTTGTGGGTTCGATCCCGCCTCGGACCATCTAATAGAAAAAGTTTTTTCTTTCTTTCGAAGCTTTTACACATCCGATCACCTTCACCAGCTACCAAGCTACTGGCGCCAGCTGTGAAGTAACTAGCCATGAAAAAGCAAAAATTCTCTAACTATTGCCGTTCGGATTCGGCGTTAAACTGTAGGTCCCTTTCTTTTGTGCGAAAAATTATAAGCACACACGCCAACAGATCGAGAGAAGCTTGGCCCTGGCCCTCCTGGAGGTGCTGTTTGAGCCAATTTTACTTACTTAAAAGGACCCACAGTCAAATAATTTGCCCAAATTATTGTTAATTAGTCCAATTATGAAACTTTTCGACCATATTTCGTCAAATTATTTGAGTATGGAAGCATAGTTTAAGTTTCAAGTTCTGCAAAATCTGCATCCATGGTTATTTATCGAAAATTTCATCAAGATTTGGGCAAATTATTTGCCTGTGATTGGGGGATCCTTTTTTGTTCAGCTTAGATCCATCCACGTAGTCCTACAAATTGATTAGCTAGGACTAGTTTTTTGTAGGGTATTCGTAATTTGGTTTGCTCTCATTACAATTCGCTACATCACATACATTATTTGCCATTACAAGCGCATACATACACATACATTTGCTACATTGTTGAATGATCATTGATTTGGCATTTGCCACAAACGTCGGGCTACAAGGAAACTCTTGTTTTTGTTCGTAGTTGCTGAATGATTGCGCCCGGTTGCGTCAGTTAGACTTGCAACGTGTTGAGTGCAACATTTAAGATTTTACGAGAAAAAAAAAAAAACCAACAGGCAAACGCAAAAAAATAGGTCAACAGCAGAGCAAACGGCACAGCCAAAATATGATGGCAGAGCAGACCGAATTCAAATCAATGTCAACAACGGCAGCTAATAATAATAATTCGGAAATGCTCATCAATCATAAGACTGAGTCAGCCAAGTGGCCGGAAGTGCAATTTCCTCTTAAGTACTCCTCCTCCTCCTCCTTCTGTTTTCCCCAACAACAACAACATCCGAAGCGACAACAACAACATTTCAGCACAATCAAAAGCTGTGAACAATATTTGATGGCCAAAACATGGCAAAAGTTTCCCCAGCAGCCATTAAGTGGTCAGCTGTCAAGATTCCCCTTGCAGCAGTACCCAGAATCAACCAATTCTCCACCACTTAAGCAAATGTGGCCAACTACTCCAAGATTTCCACTGCTATACGAGCTAGGCTCCTCCTCTATACCAACACCCACCTTCAGTTCAATTGAGGCGCTTCAAGAATTTCCCACCATTAAAAAGCAATTTGTTAGCTTTCCCAATTATCAAGCAATATCTGGGCATGGAAAGGCGACAGCGGATGTGGTGTCCATGCCAGCAACAACAACAACAACAAAAACAATGACGCACCCCAAAATAGACATGGACTCTGATAATGACCAAACAACCTTAGCATTCACATTCAACTTGACTGTGGAGGAAGGTGCCTTCGCCGAAGGTGTTGTTGGCGGCGAGCAGAAAATGGAAATTGAGCATCAACAGGCGGAAAATTTTAATGACGCCGATCATCATAACGACGCCATGGATGTGGCCAAAAATAAACACGAAATATGCGAGCAAAGCAAATTAGAGAAGGAACAAGATGAGCTAAATATGACTGAGGAACAGCAGCAGCAGCAGCAGTCAATATGCTTGGCTGGGGAGCAAACAATAGATGGGCATGGCGCGGCGGCCAACCACCAGCTCTCAGACGCGCGCGAAACGTTGCCAGAGCAAGTGGATGACCAGCGACAGCATCAAAGTGGCGCAAAAGTTCCGTTAGTAACGCGTCCAAATATAGAATCATTGAAAAGTGCCATAAGTGCGTTCCTAGACGAGGGCGGCGCCAGTTCGGATCTCGATTTGATTGAACTGTTACGCGACATAGTCGAATTTCTGGGCCTACCCAATACGGTAACGGGAACGCAAGCTGAATGTACGGACATGACAGTGAGCAAAGTGAGCGAGGATCGGGACAGTGAAAACGCCGAAGTTGTTGTGGCTGAGACTTTTCCCGAGCAAATTGTTGAGCAGACGACGGATGATAACGAAATGAAGTACGAACTGAAGTCCAACACAACGCCTGTGGCAGCAACTAATCGCCTTACCACCCATGCATCATCAACTACTAGCCCAACTAGCCGTCTCAGTCCAACCACCACAAGTCGCATAGCCTTAACCACCGCCAAAACCCCTCTACTCCAGCGTAGTTCGACAAGTCGCGAAGATAACTCTTTGGATCTCGAGGCTATATTGCCGGAACGTACACGCCTACGACGACAACGTCGCATGCGCTCTCAGGAATCGGTGGAGGAGAAACCCGAAGATGTGATTGAACGACTTAACAAGCTGAAAGAGCGCATCTCTGGCGCTCTAAGTGAGGTCAAGGGTGTACTTAAGCAGTATAGCACAGAAAGTGAGGCCGAGGCAGCGGGTGAAAAATGGCACGGACCACAGGAACCAGCGACACCAGCTGAGGTGGCAGCGCCAGTACCATTTCGTTTTGTCAAGAAGGTGAGACGACGCAGCTACTTTGATGAGGCAGAGGAGGAGGAGGAGGAAAGTCGAAACCAGAAAACGGAGAAGAAGCAACCAAAGGAAGGCGAACAAAAGGAGGAAAGTCAAGAAGATGATGGAAAGAAGACACAGTGTGAAAATGAGCAGAAGGCCGAGAGAATGTATGAGAAGAACAAGGAAGAAGTAAAGAAGACCCAGGCTGAAAATGAAAAGAAGACCATGGAAAAGGAGCACATACAAGAGGATACCAAAATATTAGATGAAAAGAAAACCATAGAGGGATTAAAGGAGCAAAAAGTAACCAAGACAAAGGAACAGCTTAAAGTGGATACCAAAATATTGGACGAGAAGATACCAAAGATGGCAGAAAATGAAAAAGAGACCACAGAGGAAATGAAAGAGGATAAGATGAAGGAAGAGGAAGTGTGTATAAAGAAGACCACGAACCACATACAAGAGGAATCCGAAGTATCGATTGAAAATGAAAAGAAGCTCAAAAAAGGACTGAAAGAAGAAAAGAATAAGGAGACAACGGAGCACCGAAAAGTGGATACCAAAATATTGGATGAAGAAATACCACAAGAAAGTAAAAAGAAGGCAGAAAATGAGAAAGAGACCACGGGGGAAATGAAAGATGAAAAAATAACTCAGAAAAATGCTAAGAAGAAGGAAGAGGGAGGAAGTGAAAAGCAAATCACAAAACACATACAAGAGGCATCCGAAATACCGATTGAAAATGAAAAGAAGATGACGGAAGAACTGAAAAAAGAAAAAGTAACCAAAGATAATGATAAAAAGGGAACAAATGAGAATCAATTAGAAACTACCGAAGACAGAGCGGGCAGAGAAGAAATACCTGAGAACTTCAGCAAGCCTCTAAATGAAGAGAATAAAACTGAAGAAATTACAAACACTTTGCCAAAAGTAAATGGAGACTTAAATATACCCTCAGTACTCCCGTCCAAGACCAAAACCCAAACCAAAATAGAGTTTCTGGCAAAGGTGCAAAGTGAACTCAAATCGAAACCCCTCAAAGAAAAAGCAAAAACAGTCGAGCCATCATCCGCTGAGTCGGTGGAAATGCCAAATGATGAGTCAACCAATTTGCCCGCCAAAATTAAAAAGAAAATCATTTCAAAGGCCAAAAATCCAAGGCGTGCATCCATTGCTGCAGTGGAGCCATCCAAGATCAAGATCGAGCCGATCGATGCACTCATCATACAAAGGCGCCCCTCCGATTCGGAGACCATGGTGAAGCGTAAGAAGAAGGCGAAATTAATGGCAACAACTTCCGGCATAAAGGAGGAGCCAATAACGAGCAACAAACAGCAATTGGTGACACCAGAGGTCAAGCCAATTGTAGTCCCTGCCAAATCTAGCGAAGCTACAACCACAACAGTAGCAGCAGCAACAGAAGCAGCCGCAAAGCAACCAAAACCCCTGCAAATGGTTCCGAATGACAACAATCAAGCGCCAGCCGGTGAACCAATCAGACGTGCCAGCCTGAAATTAGCGGAGTTGGTTGGCGAAACGGTGCTCATTGCTCCCGCCACCACCAGCGAGTCCAAAGAACCCATCAATCACACGGCAGTCGCCGAAACGCAGGCAGCAGCAGCAGCCGCAGCAACGCCCCAACAGGTGGCCATCGGTGTTGACATTGCGCCACAAATAGCGACGACATTGTGCGAAGTGTCGCACGAATCAGTCGAAGAAGCTACAAAAGACAACGCGCCGGTGCATCCTCTAGACAGTCTAGCCGTCATGCCGGAGCTGCAAGTACTTGCCGGGCCCGTGCAGCCGGTAAAGATCGAGACAGTTGATCAGCCGCATGACGATGGCTCGAAAACGGTCAAGAAGAAGTCGTCGACGCCGCATCTCAAAAAGCTTATACGCAAGAATTCCCTAGACAAGAACGAAGAGCAGCAGGAGCATGTGAATCTGAGTAACATACTAAGAGACAAGAACAAGATCAGTGAGTTATCCTCCAGAATAAATAAGTTGACGCCGCCCAAGAAACAAAGCAAAACTGTCAAGGAGGAACCCGCGCCCACGCCCACGCCCACGCCAGCAGCAACCGCACCTGACACGCCTCTAGTCGAAGAACAGGACAATGTTAACTCAATTGTTGGTGTTGCTGAAGAACCTTTGGAAAAGTCAGAGGAAGCACGCCCAGTGGAGCCAAAAAAGCCACGCAAGATCAAAAAGAAAGTCATCATCAAGCGACAGAAGCGTCGTCTCTCCATTAGCGATACATTCTTCCTACAGCCCGAACCCGAAGAACCCCAGATACCCGAAATTGAAACCATAGAGAAGGCCATTGCCTATGTGACGGACGATGAGGATGATGCACCCGAACCCGAACCACAGCCAGCAAAGCCACTAAAATCCTGCCTACATGTACGCGAATACAAAATCGGCGACTTGGTACTCTACGCGGAGCGTTATCGCAAGACACAGGTGCGCTGGAAACGTGGCCGTATAATGGAGCGTATTACCAGCATTTCGTATCTACTCGATATTGAGGGCAAAGAGGTCCCAGCCCATATTAGTTACATTAAAAAGTACACGGGACGTAAGGTGCGTTTTGGGGAAAAGGAATATCTAGAGATTGACTATGAGCAGGTGGCCGAAGAGGAGCGACGAGCACGCAGCTACAGCATATGGAATATGGTGTAAGACAGCCAGAGAGAGAAAGAATGAACAATGAGAGTTCAATGCCCCAATGTGATCGTCCCCCATCCCCCACCCCCCCCAATTGAGTGGAATTAAAAAATTGTTGGTAATTTTTTAAGGATCTCAACTCGACATTCAGTTAAGTGTAAAATATGTTAGAAAATATGTTTAGTTCTGTAAAGAAATCCCAATTAAAAATGTAAATTATTCCAAATGTAAATAGTTTAATGCGCCACTCGTTAGAAAGTAACGAGTGGCGAGTAAAATCCAATAACAAAATTTCATATAAAATTTCACTGTCTATAATTATAAACAACAACACATAAATAAAAAAAATTATTTCAGTTATGCGAATTTTGGTTTTTTACATCATCAACAGAACTAAACAAAATCAAAAACAACAACATCAGCAGGAATCCAAATCCGATTAGTCATAAAATTTTTATGAATATGTTTATTTCGAAAATTTCAAATTTGGCGATTGATGCTTGCCCTCGCAGTTTGCTAATTTATTTATAGAAAAAAAAACAACAACAAAAAAACATAGAAATGAATGAAAAATCAAATCAAGAGGCGCCTCCACATTCCATACACAAATAGCCAGAGATTCCTGACCATTCTATCCCCCCGAGTTGAAACTTTGCCTTTGCATGGTCAAACATTCCGCCTCAAGTTCGGACATTTCCCCATAATTGATTGTCAAGGCGGTTGGCGCTTCGCGGCAAACATTTTTGTTTTTTTTTTTGCTTCGTCTTTAGCCAAGAGAAAATCTCTCATAATTATCGCCTTGCTTTTGTATATAAAAATTTAATTTACGTTGACAAAAACAAAGAAATTCACAAAAACATGCGGCTTATGCATATAAGTAAGGATGAGGCATTATGTATAATATGTACCCCTATAGTATACACAATATGTGTGCAAATCTGCCACATTCCCCATTCATTCATTCAATTTTTGACCTGCCAAGTGGGTTGCCCCCCCCAGAGATTAAACAGATGCAATTATCGAAATAATAACACAGCTTATGAGATAATTGATTGATCAAATTCACATCTGATCTCTGTGAATTTTAGTGATTTTAAATTTGAAAACAAGTAAGGTAAGGGTGAAACTAATTTCCATATATTAGAACAGGGTTCCAAAAAAGGGAAAACCGAAAATGTGTGCACGCTGAATACTACTAACTTTCAGACATTTAGTGAGGAATGTCTTTGGCAAGCATTTGGGTCTCAGACATACGAATTACCGAAATACATTCGACTCCCAGGGGCTATGGCTGGGGAACTCGGTATTAGACCAGTGTTGGTCAAGAGCGAGGCCAGCTCTGACATATTTCATCGACCGCTGGCCAACAGCTGAAATACTGTTTGAAATAGCGAAATGTGTTCGATCCCTCCGGACCAGGCGTGACCATCGCTGTATTAGACCAACGAATTGTATATGGCCTAAAGGACCGAAGACATTTCGAAAACTACACATACACAAGCCAAACGCATGCCGAACCTGAGGCCAAGAGACTAAACAGGCCTTCAGTCGCTGGCTAGCATTTGATGCGGTTTACTGCGCTTTGTTTTCGCACACCAATACACTCACTTTTTGGCTTTGCTCTCGTTAACCAACGCTGATTTAAAGCAGGTTTCCCCAAGCAGAGAGCGCGAAAATGTGTGTGCGTGTGGCAGCAGCATTTCAATCGAATTACCAGTCTGTATACCTTTTACCCCATAGTACATTACGTCGTAAAGTATCTTTGAATATTATATGCAGCTGTAATGGAGCTCCGAAAAGCGTTCGGCAGTCGCCCACTTTGTCGATTAAAAGCGAAGAGGTTTAGAAAGCTAGCAGTCCACAAAGCGGCCATGCTAATGGAAAAGTATACTGGGTTGTAATTGATTCTGTCTGGCACACAGCCGGAGAGGTGTTTAAGAGGTGCTCGATTCCGTAATGTGCATTTGCGCCGCTGGGGGGTTTCCCAAGAGAGATCGAAAACGTGACTGTGTCTCTCTCTCTAACACACAGTGATGCATGACTTCGGAAAGCATTCGGTGTGAATTGGCGAGTATGTTCAGCCCCCAGGTGCTATGGCTGGGGAACTCTGCTTCAAAGCACCTATATTCTTGATCAGAGACCGTCTGTTCGTCTGTCTGTATGTACGTGTATATCTCACAGACTATTATGGCATTGTTCCACTGACAAACATTCTCGCAAAGTAAAAAATCTCTTGTTCCACTGACGAATGTTCAAAGTGAATATATAAATATCAGCCGATTGAACTGCTTTGTCTTGCAATTGTAAGTCAAAGTTTCTCTTCGACATGCCAAAAATCATGCTCTCGAAGTACTATCCCATTTTTTGTCCAGATTTCTATATATGTACATACATTTCGAATAAAAATGGGAAAAGTCAAAAGCTTCATCCTAAAAAGTTAAGTGTGGCCCACTGAACCGAACCAACCCGAGGTGGTTTAAAATGTTTTAACCAGTGTACCGTAGAGCTGGGCAAACAAATTGAAATGCACGACCTGCAAAAGTTGAGCTGAAGCGGGGATTTGCCATTGTACTATAAACATGGATAGGCCAAATCAATAGCAGTTCTATTTCCCTTTCCCTACGCATGAGGTAGGTGCAAAGCAAACCAAATAAAAGCCAACATTTGTAAGCAATCTGTATGCAGTTTTTAGACTGCCACGGCAAATGATTCATTAGCGATTACGCGAGTCAATAAAATAACAGCCATGATCGATGCAAAAGCCATTATGGGGTGAGTGTGTGCAGTGCACAATTGAGTTTGCTTTATAATGAGCTAATGAAATAATATTTATGATTTGACAGGTTTTCCAATAAAAACTAAATAAATTAAACCTTTAAAACACATTCCATTACTTTCGGTTGGAATTTTACACAATTGGAATTCCCAAGTGTTTAATCGGCAAGTCCAATTATGACAAATAAGGAAATGTGCTGCTCGTTGAAATCTGAAGGCAACAAGTCTGCTGATAAGAGGATTAAGAGGTACTCGAATCAATGCTGTACAGCCATACCATTGATATCCAAAATGTTGTAATTAATCTCTGTTGATTTGTGTTGATTATAGAACTATAAATTTGATTCAAACAAATATTGACCAAAATAATTTACACAATTTTGAATCGCTGGTCAATTTGACAAATTCTGATTAAAAAATCAAGTATTATTTTTCGGCCTTAGCTAGGTTTGTCAACATCTAAATGACAAATTGTGGATCGATATTCCGATATGATATTAATCATCAATATTTTTTAACGATGTATCAGAAACTACTGACTTTTTAGTTTATTTTAGTTAAAGCTGCCTTTACACTTGTCATATATCTCTAAATAGTAGGTTTTCAAAATTTTCTAAAGAGAAACTCTTATCAATTTGAACCTGTCAAATTATATAAAAAAAGCATAAATTTTCCAAATATTTATTTGCAATTTGCTTTCTGATGACAGCATATTTCATAAAGCTGCCTTTACACTTTTCATATATCTCTAAATAGTCGGTTGTCAAAATTCTCTAAAGAGAAACTCTCATCAATTTGAACCTGTCAAATTGTATAAAAAAATCATAAATTTTCCAAATATTTAGAGTTATTTGGTTTGCTATTACACTATCGTCAGAGAATCTCTTTAGAGATCTTAATATTTTTCTTAAATTACAATCGTTCAGTTCTTGAAGGGATGCCTGTCTATTAGAGCAGGGCAAAACATCGATGTTTCTAGCGATGTATCGATGTTTGGAAGAAGTGGCAAACATCGATGTTTTTTTTCGACATCGATGTTTTTCCTTTTCTACCATCTCTAAAAGCGTCGGCAGAGGAAGCGAGGAAATTGTACGAGAACTTATTAAAATTTGTAATTTATAATATAAATTTTTTCAATTAAATAGAAATAAATAAGAGAGCTTGTGGTGGTGTTGGACTTGCCCAGTCGCAGGATCGAAAATATGGAAAAATTAGCCCACATAATTACAATTTTGAATAATATAGGTTATGTCGCCTAAGCACAGATTGTTGGACGTCCAGGGCCACAGAATGGTATATTACAGTTACTTGCCATTTCACAAATAACAATTTTGAACTACTTTCGATAGTTCTGTCTACGCAGAAACTTTTAACATCCACAAATCATACGGCAAACAACATATCAGAAACTCTGCTAAGTATATTGACACGAGAGAGTTGTAACAGTTGTAACTGATAATGACGCAACTATGAAGAAAGCATGTGAGTTACTAGAGCTTGATCACTTACCATGCTTTTCCCACTCGTTTAACTTACTCGTACAGGATGCTTTAAAATGGTCATGTCTGAAAGGTATTTTTATCAAGTGCAAGCGCATTGTCGCTTACTTCAAGTTAAGCGCAATAGCTAATGCAGAGCTTAAACAGTCGCAGGTCGTTGAAAGTACGTGGAACAGCGCATAAAAAATATACAAATATTGTTTTTAACATATATGCAGTATTACTATCAGAAACATCGATGTTTTTTTCAAATCATCGGAAACATCGATGGTGGCGAACATCCCTATTTCCCTTTCCCTTTCCCATCCCTAATCCCTATTTTAAATAGAGTGTTCTTTGATCTCCAGAATAGTATCAGTTTGGGGATACTATTTATATTTTCAAATCTAATTCTTCATAAAAATAGCAATTAAGATATATTCTCATCAATCTATCGAAAAGTTCTTGAACTCCTTAAGAGTTGGTCTCCAAATTAAACTAAATTCAGAATCATAACCAGTGATCCTTTTAAATCTGATGTATCTAACATCAAAATATGTTCTCTCCATGATCTTCAAAAGTATTCCTTTGATGTCTACCACCATCTTTTACTTGAAACCATGTGTCTTAAACCCCCTTTGAAAAGACCTTCACATGTTTTGGGGAAGCAACTGTTTGCTCTGTTTAGACACGCAAATATTTTCCATAAATCAAAGCACAAATCTAGCGAACCACACAGAACGCAGTACCATTGTAGCATCCGTATAGAATTGTTTATGTCGCCACATTAAATTTTATGTAGATTGTGCGAGCATTAAAATATTTTGTCTAAATTCAATAGACACTACCATGAAGGGGGCGGGGCAGTGGTCAGTGGCAGTGCAAAACAACGACAAACTGTGCCAAGTTCCTTGCGCTAGTTTTATACAATGCGATGTACCCACCACATCGACATCGGTGTCTCGCCAGTTGCGCCAAAGTGCAAATCTGGCAGCGAGGCCAGACCGGGGACGGACCCGCAAATCAGGCCAATTACTAACAACGCAGAAAGCAAATTGAACAGAATTATTGGAGCCTTCAAATGGCGGGCGTGCTGCAATTTATTGTATCAAAATAAAAACGACAACGTCGTCCGTGAACCGCGACATTCCCCAACGCTTACTCAGCAGCAGCAGCATCGGATCAAGGAACTAATGGCGAATGAACTTTGGCGAGGCCGAATTTGTGTTACAAAATATATTAGCGTATGTTTACAACAGCAGGGCATCCATCTATAAATCTTCGGGGCGGAGCAACCTTCTAGAAATGCTGCTTGGCACACGTTTGCCAAAGCGTTTAAAGTGAAAAGCCAGCAGAATCGTTTTTGTTGGCATACGCGCCAGAAGCTAAGGTGTCGCCTAGAAGATCACTGCCGCAGCAATTATGGCGTCAGAAAACGCCATTTTGAAAGACAAGCCAAACGATTGCGAATCGTCACTGAGTCGTACAACATCATCGACATCGATTGACACTTTGAAGGCGCGTCAACGCGAACGAACGCACCTGAATCACTAAGCAGTTGCCCAAGGCCCGACATGGGCCACCTTGGCATTTAGAGAAGAGTGTGTTAACTTGATTTTATGTGATCAAAATGTGGGCTAGCCATTAAATTGTGCTATTACATTGAAGATGAAGCTTATATTATTCCCAACATTTCTTAGTCAAAGTCCTAAATGATATCGATAGATGGGAACAGTGTACCTCAAATAATGTGGCATTAAGATGACACAGTCCCTACACCTGCCTTTTGTAAATTCAAGAACAGTGGGGGTCCGGTTGGGGTTCAGTTTCGGAAGATCATAAATATGTTCGGTTCGGAAAGGGGGTTGGATTTCGGTTCTGCCATACAAGTGAATGACAAGGGGTATTTCAATGTGGACTAGAGCCCTGCAAGAATTGAATCAAAGATCCCCTTGACTTTATTTCTGATTCGAACTATGTATGAATTTCTACTCATAGGCTCACAAAATTATTGATTCATTGAATAATAGCTCATGACATGAGCCACGATCTATTCGAAATGATTCAGCTCGGATCAGCGCAACAAAGCAACTAGATCAGTGGTGTCCAAACTCACACAATCAAACATTGGGCTTGTGTGCAAAGCAGCGAAACACGAAGTAAACGTCACAACAAACAAATGACACGAACATGCCCCGTGAAGTAAAATAAAAAGCCGAACACTTGCATCGTTAGAGAGCAAGCCGCCAAGCGTGCTATTTATAGAATACACATATTCTCTCTCTCTATATATGTGTCGGCTGCGACGCCGGCAGAATTTGGCTTGCCAACCACGCGTGGCTGCCTTTTCAAATTTTGGACATCGCTGAACTAGATCAATCATGCTCAACTCAAATAGCTCATAGGGTTCGTGGCACAGACGAAGCTAGCTTAGCCTTCTCGTTTTTAATTTAACTTCAGCACATTGTGCGGCAACAATGTGGCGTCAGCTGCTCAAAGCAAAATTAGGTCCAGAGCCTATTTACATATATTCCACAAATGTGCAGTTAAGCGTACCATTTATTCTGTGAACATACTATATGTGAAGTGGGGCGAAATCCTCAAAAACTTAAACCGATTTTAATGATCTCTGATTTGGATTGGTCGTCGCCCCGAATATCAGAATAACTATTAATAACTTTTATTTAAATGGTCCAAAGACCGCGAAATTTGCAAATTTTTCATACAAGCTTACACATTATTAAGAAGATTGGTTAAATATCAATTGTAGACAGGTAAATGGGAAATGAAAGTCAATCGGTCCAAAGAAAATCGCTAAAAGTTGCAAAACTTTATGATTATCGTAGTCGGCAATTGTCGATGGGTAAATAGGTGTTATAGGCTAAGCGCTTCAAAAAATGGCGAAAATTTAAAAAATTTTATAATAAGTTTAGATTTGATTTAATAGTTATCAATTGCCGACGGGTAAATAGGAGGTGTAGGCCAATCGGTCCAAAAAATATCGAAAATTTGCTCTTATGATGAGTTTAGCTTATCATGAAGTCGGGTAAATACATATATAAAGTAAAGATCGAAAGGTTAAAATTTGCTAAATTTTATAACATGTTTAGATTATCATGAAGATGAACTAGTATGAGCCATTGTTCAAGTATAGTCATGACCCACTTCTGAGATTTTGGGATGCAAAGTCGCGCAAGCGCCATTTTTCTCATTTGGGTACGACTTGTTGTCATACGCACGCCTTGAGATTGCACTGGTCATTTTGGTCTCTAAACTAGTTCTAAGGATACTGAAGAGCTAGAAAAATAATGCAGATGATACCATGGGGGACTACATGATTGCAATTAACTGTAAGTTCCTGCTTTCATATCAATAAAAAGCCGATAAGACACGCTTGACATATAACCTGTTCGAAAATATCAAAGTGAACGTAACGTCAGGCAACGTCACGTCAGATACTTATGTAAATAAGATCAAATTGGGCAAACATTTTTACAATTTGTTTACCTCGGAAAATAAGCTTGTTCGATTTCAAATCATACTAGAGAATATTGGTATACAACGATCGCATTTGCCCGATTTACAGAACTCCTTGCCCTTATATTCTGAAGCAAGCCACAAACCCACTGCACGGCTTACGTAGACGTACACGCCAGCAGTTGGGCGATTGCTGATATACCTGACTCCTCAAGGCGAAGTCGATTTGATGTCGTACGGTTTTGCCGACCATAGTGCTACTAAATTGCTAGCCGATATATAGTCCTATCATTTCTACATATCCAAGATTCTCCTAGTTTAGTTCCAAATCAACACCGTTTCGTACGCAACATAACGTCTACGTCAGATTTCTGGAACACACCCATGTATAGAGTAAAGATCGAAAGATTAAAAAAAACACGAAATTTGCTCAGTTTTATAATGAGTTTAGACTATCATGAAGATGATAGATGGCAATTGTCACCTAAGCTGCACTTCTTAGTTTTGTGTTTTAACTCTAATGGGGGCGTAGAAACGATCGCCGGGTACCTTTCATTATACTCTGTACCGAAGGTATATTAATATATACTCTATATTAAGTTTGTGCAAAAGTATGTAACAGGGTATATATATTCTTGATCAGCATCAACAGCCGAGTCGATATAGCCATGTCCGTCTGTCCGTCCGTCCGTCCGTCTGTCCGTCCGTCCGTATGAACGAAGAGATCTCAGAGATGGTAAGAGATAGAGGTTTGACATGTATGGGACATATATTTCTTATACTTGCAGGCAGATCAAGTTTATTTTCAATTTTTGCCACGCCCCCTCCCGCCCCCGCAATTTGGAAAAAACTTCATATCTCCTACAGTTTTGGAGATAGATCGTTCGTTCCTTCTAAAAATACCTTGTAAACAAAATTATTTATCGATTTGCTGAAGAAATTATAAAGATCGGATGAACGATACTCAAGTTATGAGCAAAAAACGGCCAGTTAACACCAGCCACCCCCCCACCAATAACCACAGCAACATACCCTAACCGTTCAACACAGGCTATCTTAGTGCGAGAGAGAAGAGAGAGAGGGAGAGAAACTTTGAGAGCGCACCGCGTTGTGCGCGGGGTGTTAACTGGCCGTTTGACTCCTGAGCAAATGCGAGTGTAAGGGTACAGAGTATGTTATAGTCGGGCTTGACCGACTTTCTTTCTTGTTTTGTTATAAAATAGTCTGAAAACAGATTAATTACAGTAAAGTGGTGGCATATACGAACTGTTAGAGCGGATTCAGTTAAGATACACAAAAACGGTGGGGAACCAATAAAGACCCATTTCTTCTTCTATATAAAGCATTCTTTGGCCCTATATTAATATCTGACCCGCTTAACGATCTTGGCCGCTGCTATAAGTGCTCGCCGATTCTGTTTTGCTCGAGGAGGCTTCAGTAATTCACATCATACTTGGCAGTGTTTTGCGAAACTGTCTTTCTCAAAGTCTTTCGGTTCCGATTTTTCACTAAAGATATTTTAGTTCGACTCATTTTCTGAATTCAGAAACTTCAAGACAGCTAACAACGCTTCTCTGATCCATTTTGTAATCCGTCAAAGCTTTGATAGAACAATCTGAAGTCGATAGCAGTTCAATGATTAAAGAACCGGGAAAACTGAATTGGGCACGAGGGTGGTGAAGATACCAACCGCTTGTAACCTGTTGAGCATTATGCTTCATTTGAAAGAGAGTTGATCTGAAGTAAGCAAAATGGCCACATGGACGGGCCGAATGTGAGCGCAATTCAATGCATAGAAAATTCAAGGTAAACCTAAGAGAATTCCTCCCCGGCGAGGTAACACTGAAAAGCAGTCCCGAGAATGAAAACGAGTTAGGTGGCGTTAGTTTAGTGCAGTTAGAGTCTCACTTTTTGATCGAGATGGGGAAAAAAACAGGAAAAACAGTGTGAGGAAAGGTGGGAGAGTTCCTATTGTATCGCATTCAGCAAAAGCTTTTAAAATTATCATTTATGACTTTATCAGGGCTGTTAAAAATACTTTTACTCACGTCTCATCTTTTAATTTGATCAACGTAGTGTCAAAGCGTTGCTGTACATAGGACCAGGCACCCTGATTTTTATGTTCTTCCTGGCACCAAATTAGATCCGCATTCTTGTACATTTCAATTTCTTTGGTGATCAAATCAAATGGGAAGGGACTGATCTGTAAAATGTAATAATAGGAAAGACAAGCCTTTAGCATTACCATGAAAAAGAATTAAAATTTCCATTCATCATACCTGTTCCACGCGTATAAGGGCCACATTTTCCTCCTGCTGATGATCTTCGCGCTCCTTAAACAAATCATAGTAGACCTTACCAGAGCAAAAGACCACCTTGGTCACGCATTCGGGCTTGCGGGCAGCTGGTCCAATATCTGGTATGATGCGCTTGAACTCACTGCACTCGTTGAAATCGCGGAATGGACTGCGAGCGAGCGGATGACGCAGCACTGATTTTGGGGAGAAGTTAATCAACGGCTTACGGAAGCCCAGGGCCACCTGCCGGCGCAGTGCATGGAAGAGATTGGCGGGCGTAGAGAGATTTGTTACAATCCAATTGATGTCCATCAGCTGACGGGCCACAAAGTCGCAGTCGGAAATGTCCGGATAGATATCCGGATCGTCATCGCTGAGCTGCAGGTATCGTTCTATGCGGCCAGAGGAGTGTTCAGGTCCCATGCCCTCCATTGAGTGTGGCAATAAAATAACCATGCCGGACTGACGCATCCACTTGGTCTCTCCGCTGGCAATAAAGGTGTCGATCACCGACTGAGCTGTGTTGGCAAAATCGCCGAATTGCGCCTCCCAGATGACCAACGAATTGGGACAAGCCATGGAATAGCCATGCTCAAAGGCCAAAATGGCGCTCTCGGAGAGTGAACTGTTGCAGACGGTGTAGGACGCCTGGTCGGGATACAGGTGTTCCATTGAGTTGTAGCTGGCCTTATCCTCGGACTGATGGTGGAAGACATGATGTCGATGCGAAAACGTGCCTCGTTCCACATCCTGGCCTGATAAGCGCACGTGTATGCCATCTTTCACCAACGAACCAATCGCAAAGGCCTCACCCAAAGCCCAGTCCGCCATTTTTGATTTGACCATTTTCTTGCGCATGGCCAGAATCCGCAAGATGCCCCTAAATGGAAATGTGAGGCGAGAATTTGGCATTCCAACTGAATCTTCTACTTACTTGTGCACCTCAAACTTATGCTCTGCGGGCGGTGGGCTAGAGAAGATCTCGCCTATGGTCTTCAGTGTCTCCATACTAACGCCAGTGGGACAAACTTTCAACCGATCTCGACCCTCAAAGAATCCCGACCAGGGAGTGTCAATCCATTTGGAATTCTGAAATGAAATCATCGACCACGTTAGATTCCTTTCTCCGCAGAGGAAAAAGAAATAAATCCATTTGGACTTAATAGTTAAGAATATCGTAAAAAGAATATAAATAATATCCTTTTAATGTTAAAATGATCTTAGCTTTTCATCCAATGGAGCTGAAAATCATCCAAAGGATATGAAAAATGGATATTATAGTATCAAAAAAAGGATAAGATAAAACTATCCATTTCAAAAGGATCTTCTTTTCTCTGTGCGGCCAATAAACAAACGTACCTTAATGGATTTCACTTTTTTGGACGCCTCAAATGCGTCCTCGCATATTTTATCGTACTTGGATATCATTTCCTTGTACTCCTTCTCCGTAACGACGCCCTCTTTGATCAACTTTTCCGCGTACTTGTGCATGCACGGCTTCAGCTTCTTTATCCGCTGATACATCAGCGGTTGAGTAAACATGGGCTCGTCACCCTCGTTGTGTCCATTGCGGCGATATCCCACAATATCAATAACGGCATCCTTGCCGAATTCCGCCCGGTAGTCTGTTACGACGCGAGCGCAGTGTATACACGCCTCGGGATCGTCAGAATTCACATGCAAAATGGGTGCATTGACCACACGGGCCACATCCGTACAGTAGCGGGAGGAGCGTGAGAAGCGGGGATCTGTGGTGAAGCCCACCTGGTTGTTACTCACAATGTGTATGGTGCCGTGGGTGGTGTAGCTGGGTAGATCTGACAAATGGATGGACTCGTAGACGATGCCCTGGCCGCAGAAGGAGGCGTCACCGTGTATGATAATGGGCAGCACCTTCTTGCCAAAGACATCTCCGCGGTGAAACATTTCGGCACGGGCCTTGCCCTGCAGCACCGGATTCACGTGTTCCAAATGCGACGGATTGGCCACCACAGTGATGCGTACATTCTTATTGGTCATTCGATTGAGACGCTCCGAAAAAACGCCCAGATGGTACTTCACATCGCCCGAACCCGAGTCTTCTGCCTCCAGGCCATGGAAGTGCGATAGTAAATCAACCAGGGGCTTACGACAGATGTTTGCCAGCACATTCAGACGTCCTCGATGTGCCATACCTGTAAAGAACACTCACACATGATACCCTGTGGGCACAGAAATTGACTGAGCTGGACAAACCTATAAATATGGACTCTACGCCCAGATTTGTCGCCCGATCGATAATCTCTTTCATAACTGGTATCATTATATCGCAGCCCTCCAGACCGAAACGCTTCTCGGAAGTAAACTTCCTGGCCAAAAAATTCTCGATACCTGTGGTACGAGTCAATCGTTCCAGGATGAGTCTCTTCTCGGCGGGACTAAATTCAAGGGAACCGGGGTTCTCAAATCGTGCGCGTATCCAGTTAGTTTTGTTTAATGACGTGATCTGCATATACTCCACACCTATATGACCGCAGTATATACGTTCCAAACGATCCAAAATCTCTCTGTGAGAACACCAAAGTTAGACTAAATTTTGGGTGAGCTAAACGTAGATACATACTTGAGTGGCAGGAACTGTTCGTTACCTCCAATCATTGTGGATGAGGGCAGCTTAAACAAGGCATTCAGATCATCTAAGAAAGAGTTAAATGTGGATAGATTGGTCAATGTGAATCTTTGGAATTTCCCATGTCGAAAATTCTGTCGTTAGTTGTAGCTTATAAAGGTTATAACCTTTAAAGATGGAACAATCTTTATTTGCTTATAACTCTACCATCTTTCATCGGATTGTTACCAAATTAGAAACTTGTTATCTATCTATATTGAAAGTCTGAATAATTGTTAAATATGTGAATATTCTTTAATTGCTTTCACTTCCCATCTAGCTCTTTACTTTGTTTTTTTTTTTAGCTCGGTTATTGATGCTGATCAAGAATATATATTTTTCATTCTGCCCTTTACATACACTTGAACAAACAAATTGAACCCTTCGCACTTTTTGTATAGGGTGTACTAACTATGATGTTTCTTAAACTCATCCTTCTCAATTTGATATTCGTTCAGAAGTTTTTAGTGTTTTGGAATTCAAGAGCCAAGAGTTGCTAGATTTGCAAAAAACTGATATAATAGAACAAACAGCCAACAAAATTTCATTCTTACCTTACTTTTGACATGAAACATTTTTGATTTTAGAACAAAAGTCTTTATTTTACTGTGTAAAACGATAGTGAATCGAAGCAGTTGATTACACTGTGCAACACAAAAAGTTGAGAGACCACAAAATTCTGATTGGGATTCGCAGCTCCATATCTCGTAAACTATTTGGAATTTCGTTTTGACGTCTTAGAGGAAGTTGTTACTCTTGGCTAAGCTTACAAATCATTCTTAAGTAGCAAGTCAAAAAAGTGACATCTTTATACTCAAAATTACAAAAATGTCTTAAAATCATCATGTTATCCCCTAATTTTGTACTGTTTTTCAACTTTGTCTTGAAAACTGTAACGAATTTGATTAAGCAATGTAGGACAAAAAAGTAGCTTGGACTTAAATAAAGAAACTCTTGGAACAAATCAACTTCATTCGATTGGTCCTTCGTATAGTTATAGGCCCTTAAGCATGTAGAATTAGAACCAAAACTCGAAAAATGGCAATTTTTGGTACCAATTTGCCAATTAAATCAAGAAAATAGTAAGAAAACATTACTTAAAAACTGCAAATAAAAAATTAATAATTTTTACTTTTTTACCGAAACTGTTCGTTTTTTCGAGTTTTTATGACAGTTGTACGAGCTTGTGGGCCTATAACTATATGAAGGAGTAACTAAATGAGGTTGTTTCGTTCTAACGGTTTGTTTATCTTGGTCTAAGCTACAACTTTGTGCTGAATTACTTGTCAAAATTTGAAACGGGTTTCAAGATGAAGTTGAAAAACTGTAAAAAGTGGTCAAAACTTGGCTTTTTTGGGCAACTTTTGTAATTTTGAGTATGAAGAAATAATTTTTTTGATATGCTACAAAGAAATGTTTTGTAGGTCAAGCCAAGAGCAACAACTTTGTTAAAAACTTAAAAGCAAAATTCAAAATTGTTAACGAAATATGGAATCGTTAGTCCTACTCTGAAGCTGAAAAGTTCAAAGTGCAATAAAAAGAAAACGGCAGTTCATCAGACCAAACCAAGACAGGGTTTTTAAACTACCATCACACCCTTTCAGAATTTTTGGGTCTCGACGCTATCAACTTTTTTGAGTTCAAAATGCGTCAGTGTTATTAATGCCCGATCTCGATCGGTTCCAAATTAAAACTAGCTGATTTCAACACTTAGCTGAAGAGAAGATTGTAAATGTATCCCTATCTTGCACCCCACTTCTAGTCTAAGACCTCAGTGAAATAAGTATATGTGCATGGATGCTTTGAAGAATATGTTATTATCACGGAATTGAATGCGTTTTAGTTTATTTTTATTTCTATTACTATTCTATTATTTATTACTAATAAATGGGAGACAAAAAAAGCTTCGATATATATTAACTTATATAAAAGAAGCCTATAGGAAATAAGTATATGTGCATTTTCAATTTATCTGCTTAATTATCCATTATTTAGTAGTCAATTTTCTTTCCTTTTGCCGTTATTACCCCTTTTAAGACGATCAGGCTTAGAATCCACAAATTTTTTAAGTATTAAATTGCTGATTGGCTTTCCCACTCTTCAACAAAAACGTGCTTAACAGAGATCTGCTAGAGTGCCTGTTTTCTTGACTGTATCAATACTCGCTTTAAAAGCGTATGGGGTGTAACTGACACTCGAACTTTTGCAGTCGAGTCAAATACACACTCGTTCTGTTATTAGTATGTTTGCGAATGAGTGTCCTGCTTGATCGTCCGTTAAAGTGGTTGTTTCTCCTTTGATCGTCCTTGCATGTTAAATTCGTCTACGATGGCCACTCACACTCACACATCACAAACATAAGTAAAACACGAGTTTGCATAACTTTTATTGCTCTCGCTCTCTTCTCCCTTGTCTCTTCTTTGCAAAAGCAACTGAAAACGCTTTTAAATTGTGGTTGTTATCTCAAGAGAGAGAGACAAATTAGAGACAGACAAATACAAAGAGCGCTACAAAAATTTTTTGGGGTGATTCAACCAACACCCGCTCTCTGCTTGTGCAAGTAAAAAATTTGAGTCGCACGAGTAGCGCGGGTATAATTGGCACTCGGTACCCAAAGCATAAATATGCCATGAGTGTTTTAAACACTGCATACATTTTTTGCAGTCATTTGAGGCACTCGAGTGTGAAAAATGTCAAGTACGAAGGCAGTACACTTGCAGTGGCAGTGCACTCGTGCTGATCTCTGGTGCTTAAGTTGGATGAGTGTCTCAAACTTTCGACCATTCCTAAAAACTCTGGCAGACTGGATTCACCAGAGGTCCTCAATGGGTTTTTAGTCCGGCTAATCGCTGGCTAATTCAGTAGGATGCGGCATCTCTCGCTAAGGAAACCGTCCAGCCCTAACGGAGTTGCAAAACGCTATTTCTAGTTGTTTGACGGCTCTTCAGCGTTTCTCAATTAATACAGAAAGCTGGGATTGTCTTCTGATATTCTTTTGTGCCTCCAAATTGCCCAAATTTACGCTGAACGGTTTCCTTAGCGAGAGATGCCGAACTTTAGAGGCAATCCGGCTCGAAGGACCAGTGTTTGTGTAGGGGGGCGAAAAAACTCCTATTTGGGGTTGCTTCTTTGGGTTTGGGGTGAATTATATATTCACAGATCGCTGATAGGAAAAACACGTCTTCTTGGGTCGTCTTCAGTTTCAACAGTAGTGGTGGGAGTTTTATTGCTTCATTGCATTGCATGGAAACGAGTACTTCGGTAGTTACAAATTAACTTATATCTAACTAACTTCGATTAGAAATTATTTGGGGCGGGGGAAACGAAACATTAACTCTTCGTATCAACAGTATTGTTTATGGATGAAAGTGAAGCCTATGTTATATTGCGGCCTTTTCTTGTTGAAAAATCCAATAATCCTACCAAAGCTATTTCCAAATTCAACAAGTTAACTTTTTTTTCATCTTGGCATTAGATTTAGCAGTCCAAATCTTTAGGGATCCGTCACCGTGTTTTCTCTTATGTGGTTTTTATGGAATCCAACTGGACCGTCTAAATTAAACTTTTTCTTAACTCAGTTGACCAAAATATGCATCTTTCAGCAAATGCCACACGAGCCTTCAGGTGAGGTGTAAGTGGTTTTGGTACAGGCACTCGGGAAGTATATGAACTTGATGAGCACGTCTTCTAGTTACATTAAGGTATAAATGACCCTTTATTTCGTTTCAATAAATGTCTCTGACCCGCAAGACGATGAATTTCCCGTTAGCAGCGTGCGTCCATGCTGGTTGGTCTGCCACAGCGTTTGATCTCACCAATATAATCGAGGTTTTTAAAAAGTTTGATATCGTGTTCCCATGCCGGTTGACTCTAGCTTCTATATCAGCAGTATAAGGAGTGCCACTTTTCTTGAGCCCCATTATTAATCTACGCTCTCTAGCTGACAAATGCAATTCACGTGGCATTTTAGGATAAAAATCCTCTCATAGAAAAAATGCATCCTGACGTTACCTTTAGTTATTTTTTAATTAAGCTTATCGGATTCACGGGACGCTCACCTTCGAATGCACGTATACTTATTCCCTAAGAAAATGCGATCAAACCACACAAAATTCGTGATAACGGTACTAAGAATGGTGACCCATGAAGAATTTTGCATAGGAATCTAAAAATAGAATACAAGAACACACTTTTGTATACCAACAACGAATGTACCGTTGCCATTATTGAAAAAACAGAAAAATACTTATGCACATATACTTATTTCACTGAGGTACATTCTTCTAAAGCTCTGGTTTCCGAGCTTGAACCAAATGGTTAATGTTGATGTATTTAAGGTTCGAGTTGTTTGAGAAAAGGTTTTGGTTCGAACTTAGGCCCATGTTAATATTTGAAATAGTATTCAGAATTTTTCTACTTTTCGGTCAGACAGATCAAGTTTAAAGGTGGAAAAGTACCGATTAACCAGGGAGACACATCGGTTCTGAACGGAACAATTTCTTTAAACTCTATGCAATCGCATGACCCCAATGTGGTAACCCGATCAAAATCTAAACTTTATGCTGTTTACAAGAAATATTCCCTTTATCTCTTCAAAACTGCATGGAGAGTCGCTTACCTTAAGCAACAGTGTCTAATTTGTTGGCCTTACATGCGACAGAAAGCTCGATTGGAACCTAAATACCAATGAGCGGATGTGGCCCTTCATCTTGGACACCCCTTGTTTCTACTTACTGAACTCATAAGAATAGTGCTGCCGCAGCACCGCCTGCGTGGCATTTCGCATTTTTCCGTCCACTGAGGTATTCCCCACTGGCCCGACAATACCCAATGGATCCAAGTCGGCGGCCAGATGACCGCGCGTCTGATATGCTCTGATAATGGCCTGGACAGTTAAATGGTCATCAACAAATTTCCAGTCTGCCGGTGGTGCCGGAACTGGAGCTGGTTCTGCTGCCGCTTTCTTGGGTTCTGTGGTTGAAACACTTCGTAGTGTGGACGCACCCAGAGTTCCGCCTGAAGCAATTGTTGATTGTCTTAGCTTCGGTGTTTGAGTAGACAGGCTGCGCGGCTTGCCACTAAAATAGGCGTCCCAGGACTAGAGAAGATTAGGGACTTTAGACTAAGACATTATTCTCTTTTAATTTGAAAAAACTTACCGCATCTACAGATTTTGGATTCTTGGACCAATTTGTGTACAAACTTTCAATGTATGCCGCACTCCCGCCATTAGCAAAGCTATCCGAGTCCTTAGTAGCATCGGATCCCCCCTTACTTTGACGCAATAAGAAGGATGTTTGCAGACCACGACGGGTGGCATTTTGTAGCAAACTGACGGCCAGTTCAGCCTTCAATGAGATGTTCGACACCAATATGAGGTGTCTAAAGCGGCCCTGATTCATTGCAAGAGTTCTGCCTACCGAAACTATGGCCAAAACGTATAATTTTGTTGTTTTGTAATTTTGTTGAAAGGGATAGAACTTTTAAAAAAAGAAGTTGTGTTTGATGTAGAAGGAAATTTCGAAACTAAAATAAAGTTAGAAATTTTGACTTATTGTTGACAGGCATACTGAGATCTGGGGGCTTGATTAAGTGTTAGGCCTTGGGATTCTTCGGTATGGCTTCATTTGGCTTCTGGGTATGGAAAGGGCCTTTCTGTGGTTCCATTGATTTAGGTTCAATAATCAAATCGATAAATTCCCTCCTTGCTCTCTTCTTCGAATCTACTGAATTTGATTTGTGTCCCTTTATGTCAGTGTCTTTCTTTTGCGATTTGTCTGTATCTTTAAGACTAGTGGAGGAAGACTCCTTTTTAACTGTTGCTTGAGTATTATTCGTATTATCCACCAAGTTACTAAACGTTTCCTTGTTTTCTGAAGTCTTTGCAATCCTTTTTTCTGTCTCCTTAGCAGTAATTTCTGGAGTTTTACGAGAAGCCTTGCTCTTGTTATCTTTTAAGGGTTCTATTTGTATATCCAACTTTTTATTCTTTATGTCTAAACCGATTTCTTCCCTCGTCTCCACGGTTTTTTGTGGCGATTTTTCTTCTTTTAAATAAATATTTTTATGTAGCCTATTCCAAACAATTTCCTTCTCAAATGGCTTTTTGATACTAGTGGAAGGTGTCGATAATTCATTAAATTTAGATTTTGCTTTTTCGGCTAATTTTCTGGAAATTTTTTTAAGCAATTCTCCCGTGGTCAGGGGTTTTGCTGACGTTTTATTATCATCACTTGAATCTCTAATCGAACCCACCATAGAATTGGACTGCTGAGAAGAGTTTGGGTGGCCAAGATAAGAAGTGGTACTTCCGTCATCAACTTTTTCTACAGATTTCGTATTCTTATTCAGTTTGTCCAATAGATTCACATAGTTCTCAGCATCGATAAAAGAAATCTGAACTTTGGATTTTTTTGCAAACTCAGCTGTTAACCTCTCATCTGGTTTTGCTTGAGAAGTTTCTTCAGAGCTGTTAATACTTTTTAAAGAACCTTTATTCTTAGTTCCAACTGCCTCAGAAACATTGTGTTCAGAGGGTGTTTTCTCTGAATTGGGTCTAGCGGAAGCGTCCTCGACAACTTTCGTTTGTGAGGCGCTGGGACTAGCAGAACCTTGCTTTGGAACAGGTATAATTGAAGCTGCTTCAAGTATACTGTGGTTTGACGAATCTTCTTTTGAATTGGTTTTCGTTGTTGTTGCCTTAGAACCAACTACCGTTTTAGCATCTTGTTTTGGAATAGTTATATTTGCAATTTTCTCAGAATCACGTTGCTTGATAGAACATTTCTCTGAACTTGGTTTGGTTACAGTTTGTGCGGTTTTAGCAGATACTCGATTTGGAAAAGGTATTTCAAGAATATTGTGATTTGATCTGGTTGTAGCTAGATCAAGAGCTAGTAAAGTTTCAGAAGAAGCAACATCTTGCTTTGAAATGGAATCAGTAGGGACTTCAGAACCATCTGCATTTTGAGAAGAACTGCTTTTAACCGAAGCTTCTTCTGATACTACAGTTTGAGAATCATTTGTTTTAGCAGTAACTTGCTTAGGAATGAGTAAAGAGTTTCTATAATTTTTCTCTAAACTAACATTTCCTGGTGCTGCTTCAGCTTGAGTAGCACTGGTACTAGCAGAATCTTGATTTGGACTAGGTATAGTTGTAGCTGCTTCTGAACTAGCACTAGTTGTTGCTGGATCACAACGTTCTACAGTTTGAGAATCAATGGCACCAACCAAATCTGGCTTTGAATTGGAAATAGCTGTCCTAGAAGCAACTGCATTTTGAGAATCACTGTGATTAACTGAAGGCTGATTTGTGTGTACAGTTTGAGAATCACTGGTAGTTGCAGAATCTTGCTTCGACATAAGTATATCCGGAATAATGTGATTTCTAGCTCTAGTTTTACCAACTGCAATTGGAGAAGCTCTGTTAATAGCAGTATCTATCTTTGGAATGAGTAGATTTAGAGCTGCCTTGGGTATATTAGGCTTAGCAGTATCTTGCTCCGTTATGGGTGTCGTTGTGGCTCTATTTTCTGCCTCACTGTGTGTATCAGAATCTTGCTCTGGAATCGGAGAATCAGCATTTTCCTTAATAAAAGACTCCTTTTCAGTTTTAGCTTGTTCCTGCTGTCTCACTAGATCTGCCACCGCACCAGGATTTACTGTTGGTCTTGCTTCCTCTGCCGCCGCCCCTGGATTTACTGTTGGTCTTGCTTCCTCTGCCGCCGCCCCAGGATTTACTGTAGGTCTTGCTTCCTCTGCCGCCGCACCAGGATTTACTGTTGGTCTTGCTTCCTCTGCCGCCTTCTTATTCTTTTGCAACGTGTCGTTAAAGTATTTTTGCCACGACTGACAACATTTTGACGATTACTTAACAGTTGCTTTTGGATTGTTCTAATCATTACTTACCACATGAACGGATCTTTTGTCTTGCAACCATTTCGAGTATAAATACTCCATATATTTTGCATTGCCTCCACAGGCGAAACAATGGTTTTGTTTATCATTCGCTGGACTCTCATTTGATTCATTTGTGCTTATTGTATTGGAGCCCCCCGTCGTTCTCTCATTATTCTTATTATTACCAGTACTAAAACGCTGAAAGCGTTGGGCCTTAGATAACATAAGTAAAGCGATTTTAGATCTTATCGAAGCATTCATCTTCATCTGCCAATATATAGCGAATTTTCCAGAAAAAGGGCCAAATTAGATTTATAACAAACTAGTAATTTTATTTTGCATAAAAATTTAAAAAAAAAATGCTTACTTTCTGAAACTGAGTAGCCTGCTATATGTGTAGCAAAACAGTACAGACAGTGATGGCCACTCCAATGGTTCGCAAGTCAAAGAAGACAAATGCTCTGATACTGATATTTGCAGATTTGAATGAGTTTTCGTTTTTATTTATAAATTAACTGTATACCCGGCAATGATCGGGTCCTTTGCATATGTTTCTTTAAGTGAATGTGTTTCATATGAAAGCGTGTATTTTCAAGTTTGAACTGGCTGCAAATCGATATTAACATTTTAACTCGACAAAACTGAGACTTGCGTTTTGAAACCGGTCCTGAACAGAACAAATTTCAAGTATATCTATATATAATATATAAAAGAGTTCCAACTGACTATTTGACTGACTGACTGGTGACTGCCGCAAAGCCCAAACCATAAGAGATATGAAGCTGACTCTTTTACAGTAGTTTTACAGTACTAAGTTTTGGTGAAAATGAGTACTGAGATCAGATTTTTCAAAATTCTGTCACGAAATGTATAAAATTCGCGGAAAACTGTTGTATGAAATTCTATTGGTTTCCATCCGATAAAGTTCATTTCAAAGCTCTATATACCAATCTTCCCAAAAATTCACCCCCCTGGGTGGAAAATCAGGTCCAAATTAGAGCTACACCCGTGATGTGAATTTGAACGTGTCACGACGTGATCGTGAGCAAACACTGAGTTTTGTGATTTAGCATCCGTGACGTGTTACGTGAGTGAATAAAAGTCAAGCAGGGCATCCACACACGAATTTGTTCGACGAATTTGTTGTGCTCGACAAAGTGGAGGTCGTCGTTAGTGGAGGTGTTCGTGACAGATTTTTGTGTTCGACTTTTTGTTCGCAGAGAATAGAAACGTTTCTATCTTGCGTGTGTTCGTGCGAACATGTTCGTCAATGGATGGGAACAAGTGCACGAACATCATTTGTCAAAAATATTTGTAGGGTGAACACGTGCCCAAATGAGCAACGAATTGTGGCTGGAATTTATTGAATGCCCCCAAAATGATGAAATAATGCTTCAAACTAATTTGTATCGCCATCTAGGCCACAATTGTGTTAGTTTTCGCTGCCATATTTTCATGTTTACTCATTGAGATTTTCAAGCAAATGTTGTTCGTGAGAAATGTTCGCCTGGTTAGTGGACAAATGAATTCTTGTTTGACAAATTTGTTCGTCGTACAAATTCGTGTGTGGATTTGGTTTTAAAAGTTACACATAACTTCAAATATAAGAAAATCTAATAAAATCTTTGCTAATTGCAAAGTCGGAAAATGACCGAAAAAACTGTTGAATGAAATTCTTTTGGATCTCATCCGATCAGGTTCAAACTCATTTTGCAATATCTGTATGAAAATTTGGCAATGAGTTCTCTGAAAATGTACCCCCTTAATGTAAAATGGGAGATCAAGGTTCTCTATGGACAGAGTTTAGTTTCCGAGCAACTAAACCCCTTTTCAAAGGAACACATACAAAATTACGTGACTTTCAAATTTTCCGAGCATTTAGCTCCAAGCTCATTTTCGAAGCTAAATATTTTGAATACGTGATTTTCTTATTTGGAAATCTAAACCCAAAGTCGAAAAATGAGCGGAAAACTGTTGTTTTTCATTCGATTATCTACAAACCTTTTTCAAAGCTTCACATTACAAAATATAACCAACGAAATTTGTTTATTTTCGCCCAATTAGCTTGAAAATGAGTTTTCAAAGCTACACATACAAAAATATGGAATAAGTCGTTACAAATTTAGGATAATCTACATACACAACTGCGAACGAAGCCGTGGGTATAAGTTAGTAGCTTATAAACCTACTGAGATACGGTTCTGAACCGCATTTGAATCAATTTGAGACATAGCGTATGATTCTTTCCTGATCGACATGATCGACATTCTGATTTTTATAAGCAAATTTTTAATTATTAATAAATTTTTCCGATTTTTAAAATTAGAAACCTAGCCTTGCTCTTGCATTAGCTTTGTAATGCCGCTGGCGAAATTACACTCTACATTCCTCCCAAGTTTTGAATGCAAAATAACTCAAAGAATTCTTAAAGAAAGAACAGACCTAGGCATATATTAAGATAACTAGACTGTCCGATTGCGCAGTCGACACCGCTTCTGTCAGAAATTAGTCAGCTGTTCGCTCTTATTTACGCTCTCTGGATACATTTTCCCAAATGTATCGTTTAGCACCACCTAAAGAGGCACCGCAAATTTGTTGTCTAATACTCATTCTCCATGACTTGGGATATATTTCTCTATTATATTTCTCACTCGATGATGCTTTCAATATGCTTTGTCAATTAATACTTTATTATGTTTAAGTAAACAATACAATAATTCAAATTAAATGTAACAGCTAGTTCCACTAGTTCTTCTTCATTTTAGTGTTGTAAAATGCTTACATTTGTCATTTAGCTGTTTGCAACGAATGGTCACACTAGTTGAAGACCACAAGCAAAAAACAATTTAATTGTTGAATTATTTGTAAATAGGCGAATTTCTAGGTGCTGAGGAGTCATGAATCAATTTCACACGCCCTCGTTCGGTGATGAAGTATTCGAGTTGAATGAAACCCCGACGGAGTCACCAAACCAAGCTGTAAGTGCTGCTACTGCTGCTGCTCACACAAGAAGTGAAATCCACAGGCGGGCTCCAACTACTACAACAACAACAGCACCCACATGACATTTGGTGACAGCTTTTCCAGCTGAGCACTTGGACTAATTGTTTTAGCTAATGGCATTGGAGATCTGCATTAATGGTTTTATAATGAGCTGATGGAAATCGCACGCCAAATCATTGGGTGCTCATCATGCGTTGAGCTTGTTTATGCCCTGGCCCAGCTGGGCACACACACGCATACACTGACACAGTTCTAGCTTCAGCTTGTGGGGGTTATCGATACCAATGGAATGAGCAGCAGAGCCGCAGCAGCAACGCGACAGTTGGCTTATCAACAAACAACACGCACACACATGAACCAAAACCAACAACAGCGCGCAATCAGCAGCAGCAGTCGACGCAACGTCGTGGTCGTTACCACATACCCCTCCACATCTCTCACCGCCCCGCCACCCCGTATTGGTGGTGCACGTCAAGCACATGTAGCTGGGCTTGGCGGCGGCCGAGCAGCGATTTAGTTTTAGTTTCTTATTTTGTGGTTCGATTCAGAATTTAGCTTTTAGTTGTTGCGCTTCAGATGAAGAAGTTACTAGTGAGCACCAATAAAAAATCTATCATGACTAACAAATGGCTTAACGCTGCTTTGTTTGTTTTTCGTTGCAGTCTCGGAGAATGCTTAGCCTGGATCAGTCCACGTTAAATGATGAGGAGGAGATGACCTATGACACGTACGGCGGCAGTGGGCAGATGATGACTCAGCAGCAGCCAGAGCAACCCCAACAGCAGCAGCAGCAAGCTCCATCCAAACCTTTGGCTCCATTTGCGCTGTTCTTTCGCGACACTGTCACCGCCATCAAGCAACAGAATCCTGCCTGCTCACTAGAACAAATATCAGTTATTGTCCAGACCATGTGGGACTCGCTAGATGCAACGCAAAAGAATATCTACAATCAGCGTCATGAGCTCGACAAGCGGAATTATGTGCGTCAGCTGCGCGACTATCGACAACAATTGTCGGAAACGGGCAGCACAACAGAAGCAGCTGCCCCCGCTGCCGTTGATATGGTTCCAGTGCCCAAAACGGCAGAGGAGCAACCCCAGCCTGTCACACAGACACAGACTTCAACGCCACCGCCGCCAGAACAAATCCAGTTGCTAACGGAGGCGGCACGGGTTACAAAATGCACGCGTGAGCAATGCAATAAACCGGCCATTATCAATCCCGACTGGGAGGATGAGTACTGCAGCAATGAGTGTGTGGTCATACATTGCCGGAATGTGTTTAACGAATGGGCGCTCTCGCTAAAAAACTCCTCCACATAGTATTACATTCTAAACTAAAGTCTAGCAATTAAATTGATAAGGTTTCCGCTTTTAACGGAACACAAATATATTAGGAAATCGTTTTGGAATATTTGAGTTAAATGTATACTTTATAATAAAGCTTACCGGTTCACAGTTTTGAACCAACATCTCGCTTATTAGCATCATCATCGACAGATGCAGGTTTTGTATTGTATTTGCACTCGTTAAAAGGGTTCTCAAATGATTGCAAATTAAAATATGTATGAAAATAAAACAATTTTTCCTGCATCAATCCGTTAGATTTTGGTGCCCATCAAAGATTTCCACAATTTGTAATTTTTAATGGAAAATTTTTTAATTGAAATTGTAGACTGAGCCTAAAAGTGAATAAGATGTTTTCTGCGTAACCTGAGATATATTTAAGTTGGGAACTCCGAAGATTTTAGAAAAATTTTTTATTTATGATGGATGTTGGCCAAAACTCAACACTTTTATCTGAACCCCCACACAAAGTGCCACCTAAAATACATAAACAAAAACTTATTCACTGGGCGGAAGCAAGTTCAACCGGTCATCAGCTTTTGCAGGACATAGGTTGCTTGTCTGTTTCCTATACGGCTCACTTTGTATGTTGCTATTGGTCCGCTTTATAAACCTAAAAATGCTAATGGGCCATACGGACATTCGAAGCAATGAGAAGTTTCATATAAAAATTGTGGGAAGAAGAAGCAGAATGTTATGTTTGAATGTTACGCTTGATAGTCAATGTTACGCATTACAGCACATTTGTGGAGACTATGTAAATTGGCTGTGGGTCTTATTGTGCTTTGAGCAGCTGACGCAGCATTGAGAATGCAGCATGTTAAGTCACTCTCTTCTTCTTCATTGACTTCTACAGCAAGCATTTCGGACTTAAATTTAGTGAACAAGAAGTGACCAAAACAAAATACAGATCATCGAGCAGTGCGACCCACCGCCAAATAACATAAATATACCACAAACTTGAATTTTCGGCGTAATTTTTTTTTTAAGTGTGATCACACTACACTTACGTTCCACGGTGTCGAGACATAAAAGAAGTTAGCTAAATTCACCTCGCGTCGGACGTTCATATAGTGTTTAATGCTGTTTAATTCTAGGGGTAAGTCGCTCAAAAAATGTAATTTTTATACACTTGAAAAGTGTATTATAATTTTGCCCAGAAGTTTGCAACGCATAGGGTTTTGGCATGTATTCGACGGCAGCTTTTTATACACTTGAAAAGTGAATTATAATTTTGCCAAGAAGTGTGCAACGCATAGAAGGTATCATCTCCGACCACATAAAGTAGATATATTCTTGATCAGCTTGACGAACTGAGTCGATTGAGCTTTGTTCGTCCGTCTGTTTGTTTCTACGCGAAGTCCCTCAGTTTTTAAGCTAGCGAGCTGAAATTTTGCACAGAGTCTTCTTTTGGCTGCACCATGCTAATATGTCGGATCCGCCTGGAACGGATGACTACTTCTTGTAGCTGCATAGAGACAATCGTTGGAAAAATGGGTTTTTGTGAGAAAAACTTGTGTGTTTTCAATGTTAGCGTTCCTAAACTCGGTCATTATTACAATTAAATGTTTTCAAACCGATCTGCGAAGTTTGGAGCGAGTTTTTTCCAGTGTATTAAAACTTCGGCTCAGACGAAGTTAGCTTTCCTTTCTCGTTTGTTATTTATTTGACATTAGACCAGGGCTCCCCAAGCAGAGAGCTCGAAAATGTGACTGTGTCTCTCTCTAACACACAGTGATGCATGACTTCGGCAAGGGTCGCTGGGGAACTCTGTCTTAGACAAAAAACATATCCATTTTTATGGTACAAAAACTGCATATTTCAAAATTAATTTAAAAAGAAAAAATGGACGACGAACGCTGCGACATTTCATTAATGACCGCCACGACTTTTTTGCATGATAATTCTACATAATTCGCGGTCCATCGAAGAAATTCTTTTCGGAATTTTTTGAGAATAGGTCGGTATACTAGACAATTACCAAATATTTAAAATAGTTGATTGAGTCGAAAGCTCTAATGATGTCAACAAACGCCTTATTATATGATACACTTTGGTAAGCGTCCAAACGGCGGAGATAACTTTCCTCATCTTTTGAACGTGGAAACAGGCATCTAACATATGATTTGGGGGGCGCCTGTCTTTATTGCTTAATTTAAACGTCTTTTATTATACTTTCGTGAGGATTTCTTTGTCTTTGTCGCATCAAACTGTAGAGATAACAAAAAGATTGCTAGATTTCAGAATATTTATAATTTTTTTTAACCCGAATCGAAAATAAAGGTTCGGCAGAGCTTCTGCTTCAGCAAATTTTGCATCTTTGGTTTAGTTTAAGGTTAGGTTCACAGTTTTAAAATAAAGTTGAAATTCCGGGTTAAAATTGGTTCGGTTCATAACCGGTTTGCAGCCCTAGTTATATTTTGCCGAGAATAATTATATTTGCATTTTATTGAACGATTCTTAAGGATCTGTTCTTAAATGTTCAATGCAAAGACATATAAATCGAAATTATCGAACCACAAGGCTAAAACAGACACAAAACCCAGGACCACTCAGTCGTTATTAACATTTCTTGACAGCTTTCGATAGAAGTTTCGCACTAAATCAGAAAATCGAATGCGACCATGTCCAGATTTGAGTCATGGAACCAAGACCGACTGAGAATATCGAAGCTGCGCAGTGCGTCACCTTGTATATTTACATTATGAGACTACCTCAATTTTGTCAAATACAATCTCCGACCGGAACAAATTTCAATTACATAGATTAAATCTAAGAAATGTTTCTGAACCACTTTTTGGTATGGAACCTTCATAATATTATCCAATTTTAAGTGTTGGTTTTGATAGAGGCCGTTTCGTTTGCTATGTGTTTTTCTACTAGGGTTATTTTAGGCCGTCCTCCTTTACTGCAGTTAAAATATTCTTGAACTCAGCTGTTCTCCTACGCGTTTCGGCTAGCTTTTGCTACCTTCTTCAGGGAGTCTGTTTTCAATGTTCCTATTTCAATGTTCCTATTAGACTGACTCTAATTATATCCCCTTATCACTGAATCGTTGTATTACTTACTATGTCTTGCATGAACCGTTTCGTGTCCTCTGTTCTGATTACAAAATAAAATCTACCGAGAAATCAACTCTCTTCCTGATTTAAAAAGTGCTATTTTACCTTATTTAGCCTGTAATTTACATTACTTTATGTTCTTCCTTCGCGATTTCGTGTCACACGTTAGTGGCTGCGGTATGTTGGGCGGTTGCGCCTCTCGGTATGTTGGGCGGTAGGTGGGCTGCTATTTTGCATGGAGTTCACGCGTAAAAGCTACGGCTAGGTGTCGCAGGGGCCACTTGAACGTACTGCGGATTTTGTATGGAATATAGGATGCAGTATTACACAAAAAGCTTTGGGTAATAGCCAGCTTTGCAGTCTAGTTGTTGCACTCAGAACCGAAACTGTACCGGTACAATGTTTAAGTTTCTTTCGGTCTTTTCGGTTCCAAGAATATCGGTTAAGGGTAAGCCCATCGGTAAGGACCCATCTGTCCAACCGACAAGTACCTTCTTCAATCAATGAAAATAAAAATCGTGATCATTTAACTTTTAATAAATACACACATTTTATTTCTTCTGCACTTCATGATAAACATCTCTCCATGCCGTTTGCTTACAAAAATCTGTTTTTTTTTTCGTTCTTGTTTTTGTATACATTTTCTTTTATAGTAGTTTCATATAATCATAAATATTTCAAATTAAAATATAAATAAAGTTTTAAGAAATAATGTAAAAAAGAGAGTGGAGACAAGCTGCCGGTAAATATTTAATTAAAATAAACAACAGTTATTAAAAAGTCGTAAGCTTAACAGTATTAGAAACTAGATTTAGAAGAAAGATCTTGATCGGCATATATAGTATATATATATAGAACGAGGATTGAGAGGCTGCTGGGGCGCTCTTCCAGCTCTGGGTAGGATTAGTTTTTCATACTTTGAGTAGACAATTTGGGTTTTTAATAAGCACTTTGTAGATTAGCTCGAAACATAAACATAAAGCGCACTCTAAATAATATCACCGAAATCTTGTTGTTTCTATTTTTGACATTGCTTTGATCCGCTTCTATGCTGTCCGGGGATTAATACATTAATAAGTATGTATGTATAGGTATATGTACGTACGTTTATTTTGGGTAATAACTTGTTTAATTTTAGGGGTAGTAACATGTTCAGTTTATTGTTAAATGGTTTCCTTTATTGACTAGTGTTGCCTTGGGAGGGACGTGTTTTTGTTTGATTTACTCCACAATCTGCAGTTCGCTGATATCCAGATCGGCACTATCCTTGCAGAAGGTGCTCGAGCGCTCTAGCTTGGATTCTACGCGCTGCTCCATTTGAGCATCAATGAAACGATCCAGTTTTTGTTTGACCGCCTGTACCGCTTTGTAGGAGGTGCCACCATTCGTGGTGGTCTTCTTCAATTGCAGTGTATTGGGTCTTCGTGTGGGTATGTTGGAGGGCAGACTGTTGCGCAGATTGTGCTGCTGCAGCATACTGGTGACCGCGGAATGTGAGGAGGAGCGCAATGGGCCGGTGGAAGAACGCAGATGAAGCGACCCGCGCTCATCGTTAGAACTGTGATTGGTCACAACCGCCTGCTGCTGCTGCTGCTGTTGTTGTTGCTGCTGCTGCTGTAGCTTGTTCTTCTCCGCCCGTTTGGCCAAAATCTCACGTGACTTGGCAGAGAGAAAACTGTGGCGTCCCTTACTTACACCCGGCTCAACTCCGCCCGCTGGCACTGAAATGGAACGCTGCTTGAAGATTTCCCGCGTTGATAAGTTGCTGCTAACAGAGGATAGGCGACTGGTGGCCGATTTTGTGGTATGCACCGAACTGGGACTGGAACCATTCGAGGCTACAGTGGCTTGGTGCTGTTGTTTGAGCTGCCTGGTGGATTTGTTACCCACCGTGGAGGAGCGTTGGGTGCTGGGTGGAGGCTTAACTTTGCCATTGAGCTGCTGGACGCGGGCCAGCTTAGTGCTGCCCGACAGGGATTCATGTGAGATCGTTTTATTGGTAATCACCGAGCTCTTCATGCTCTCTGCCAGCGAGTCGTCCACATTCTGATCGGATGAGTATCTATCTTTGGCAACTGTGCTGCGTGTAATGTTGCCTGCCTGCTTGGCTCGTCTGGCTGGGGAGGAGAGGCTGTCCATGGAGAGATTGCTGGATTTGTTGCCCAATCGTGTGGCATTTCCATTTTGGATGCGCCTTACCGCCGCTGGACTGGAGTTTCTGGAGCTATCGCTGGAGGAGATGTGTAGGTTCTTGGCCTGAGCCTTTTTGGCGGGTATACTGGAGCTGGTGGCACTGCGTATGGGACCCGGGCCATGTCCATTGGCTATAGGAGCCCGCGGCTTGCGTGGTTCCAAATATCGGGGACGAATATCGCCTTTCTTGGCAGGCGGAACGGCTACCTTGGGCTCAGCCATTAGAGGTTTCTTCTGAGTCAAAGGCGGAGCTTCGGATTGAGTGCGTCGATGCAGTTGAAGGCTGTTCCGTTCAGAGTTAGACTGGGAGCTGGCACGCTGTGGTACATAGGCGCGGGAATTCGACTTGAGCAGCTTGCCTGGAGTATAGAAAACACACACTAAGGATTAGGTTCCACTTATATTGGTTGGTGTAAAAATACTTACTGTTGCCCTCTCTCAAATCATGATTTGCCTGCACCCCACGTTCAGCTGTCTGCACCCCCTCCTGGGTCTGTGTGGCCTTGTACTGCTGCGTCTCTAGGGCCTGAACACGCTTCGTTTGCGCTTGAATGGCCAGCTTGATTTGCACCAAATCCTGACTACGCGTACTGCCGCCAAAGGAGAAGGCTTTGCCCACAGGTTTGCTGTTTCCCACGCCGTTGCGCTTACCATCTAGGGGTTCCGTTAGACGCGCCAAAGTCTGAATCTTTTTGCGCAAATCCAAATCCATGCGCTGCCAGGCCGTTATACGCATAGCCCTTGAACACTGCCTTATCAGGCACTGCTCCACGGCATAGACCAATGAGCTAACCAGACGTATGTACTCGGGCTGCCAGTCCAGCTGTTCCTCCTGCAGTCCTTGCAATTCTTTGGCCAAATCACCCAGATTGACCGGCATTTGGATAAGTTTGGCCTGCAAAACGGTATTCAAACGCGTCACCCGCTGATAGCTGCGACAGGCCTGTTCCGGTGTCAAGGCGGAGGCCGTTTGAAGGAGAAGTGTCTCCAAGCGCGGTATATGACGACTACGATCGTGTCCCAGCGATAGAAAGGCATCACTGGCAATCAAACTGGCAAAATGATCGCCCACATAAGCATAGGCAGCATCCAGAATATCACGCACCAATTGCTCACACACATGACCCCAGCGATAGGCCGATAGCTGAGCCAACAGATGGTCACAATCGAGCACCGTGTCCAGCACCGTCTCGGAGGTCTAAGGGGGGAGGCACAGAGGTTAGAAGAAGATTACTTAAATAACAATTACCCTAAAGATTTTTCAGATTATTTGTATAATTTTCTAACTTGGAATTACGATAATTCAGTAACATGTTCCAGTCTCTATTGTTAACTCTTCTAATAGCCCTCCATGGTTTTCTCGTAGATTGAAATATCTAAGGAACGTCAAAAATTGACGATATATGCGATTTAAGCGCACAGGCTTACAACCGATTTTGTTAAATTCTCTATTGCAAAGTCAAATTTTTTCAACTTAACTCCGAGTCTTATAAAAGTTAACTCATAAGCTGTAAAGCTAACTTTCGACGCAACCCTTAGCTATTTTTTTCTTTCGTTAACTCCAAATGTAAATCCAATTTATATCCTCCATCTCTTTTTCTTAATAACAGTGCAGCTTCTGATGACTTGGACATAGCCAACTAATTTGCCGAATTCTTTCAGTCTACCTATTCATCTTATAATCTTAACCCTGATTTTAACTATCCCTATAATCTACCTCATACAGATTCCATTAATAAACCGTTTTAAGGTGTCTATCAACAGTAAATTATTCGTTTGTTTCTGGTCCTGACATGATTCCCAGTTGTGTCCTTAAAAACTGTGCTAGCTCCCTTTCACAGATATTAACTAAACTTTTTCAAATGTAAATTGACCAAAGCAATTTTCCACCCATTTGGAAGGAGTCTTTTATCGTCCCGCTGCACAAAAGGGCAATACGTAGAACATCGAGAACAGAGACCTGCAACGAGTACTTAATTTTCGTGTACACTCGCGCATTTACTCGGCTTGTGTGTGCACGCCACACAAGAAATGATCGTAAGCACATTATGTCAGAACGTTTAAGCTTTTTTTACACACGGGTAATAATTGAACAAGCTTGTTAAAGCTGTCGGCTAAACTTGTAACAGCGAGCTTTACGGCGGCCACGGGCGGGTATCAGGCGAGTACAGACTATAATACACGCGACTTACTCTTCTTGTTGTTGTGTTTGCAAGAACTCTAAAACAAAAACAAAGCAGCTGCCGTCGAATACATGCCTAAATAATTCTCTTCTCTTTTGCTCTCACAAGTTGTTGTTTTTGCATGCTTGGGTTACTCGTGTACGCGCTGTGATCGTAACAGCCCGCAATAGATCTTTGACTTCGGCAACAAGTACTCGCGGTAACTTGTAGCCGAAGCTACGAGTCAACTTATGTATTTCTACTATGCAGTACACGAGCTCGCCAATAAAACGATTCGCCAATACACGATCACTTTTGAATTTTTTGTTTTGTGTATGCTACTTGAAAATGGTCAACGAGCTTTGAGCTTTAAGTTTACTCGTACCGCATATGTAGCAAGGGTGATTGAACATACACGTGTAAGCTCGCTGCAGTTCTCTGATCGAGAACTATCGTGGCATTGCAGAACTCAGTGCTATCCCAAAACTTATCAACACGGTTTTATTAAATAAATGCAGATCTACTACGACAAATCTTCTGGAGTTCACTATTCAATTAGTCTTGGCATTCTTAATCAATTACAGACCGATGTCATCTTTATAGACTTTAGTAAAGCATTTGGGTGATTGATTCGGTCAATCATAGGCTTCTTATTCATAAGTTTGGGTTTCCTCCCAAATTTATTAAGGTGGATATCTTTCTATCTTTAAAACAGAAAACCACGAGTCATATTTAATGATTTAACTTCCGAGATAGTGTGGACCTTTAGGACCTTTACTTTTTGGTTTGCTTATTATACCCTGTTTCCATTAAAAATGGGAAAAGGGGATCATGAAGTTGTGCAAATGTATGTAACAGGCAGAAGGAAGCTTCTCCGACCCTATAAAGTATATATATTCTTGATCAGCATCAACAGCCGAGTCGATATAGCCATGTCCGTCTGTCTGTATGAACGCGTCGATCTCAGAGACTATAAGAGATAGAGACACAAATTTTGGCATGCACATAGGTGTATACCGTACCCAGATCAAGTTTGTTTCAGTACAGCGCTCTTACTTGTTTTTTTTTTTTACCCATTTGGGCCGATGCCTGGCCAGACTTGGCCATGGCCAGCGCTCACCCATATATTTATTTATTTAGAGTCGACAAACAAAGGCTGTCAACAAAAGTATAAATACGTTACAAAAAAAATTTTATGAGCTAAGGAAGCCTATCAAAGAAGATCTAATAAAATTACAAAATAAACTAATAACGACTCCGACACGGTGGGGGTATTGTATTTGCCCGTCCGGCCAGCTATGCCCCTATTCACAGCCGATTGTAGTCAGAGACGTTATTAAAGCTAACAAAAACTTTAATAATATAGAGATCGAGAAGAGGGAGAGAGAGAAAGAGAGAGAGAGAGAGAGAAAAAACCAAAACCTATAGTTATGTAGGAACAAAGGAAAAAACTAAGATAATATAATAAATTAAAATAAAACAGAGATAGAGAGAAAGGGAGAAGACTATCTAAAAGTAAACTTTAAATATAAAAAATGTATACGTAAAGCTTAAAACTAAATAACCGGAAAATCTCTGACCCGGTGGGGGAGGATTTTTTAGCCAGTCCGGCAAGCTATGCCCGTACTCACAGCTGGGAGTGGTCAGAGATTTCCCCGGATATAATTATGGAGAGACATTTATAGAGAGAAGAGAGAGAGAGTTCTGTTGAGAGCAGGTGATCATTGTAATTCTTACATAAAACCCGAAATCGATTATGCTGGGCATAATCAGTTGTGCATTTAGACAAGATAAAAGGTAAATAGTTTCTAGTTGGCCTAGAAGGAACGGAAAAGTTAAGACGACCTAAAAGATCAGAAGAGTCTACATCAACGATAATTAGCTTATGAAGAAAAGAAACACCTAAGACTGTTCTACGGTTAGCTAACGAAGGAAGGTCAATAAGCAAAAGTCTGCTGGAGTACGTTGGTAAACGAAGGTTAGGGTCCCAATTTAAGCCACGTAGGGCAAAAAGCAAGAATTGCTTTTGAACTGATTCAATTCGATCGATATACTTTTTATATTGCGGACTCCAGACGTACGAGCAGTATTCAAGTACAGGACGGACTAGAGCGTGTACAGAAGCTTTGTGGTGTATGGATCATTAAATTCCTTCGGCCAACATTTAATGAACCCAAGTACACCTTTCGCCCTATTAACAATAGAGGAGATATGAGGATTAAAACTCAATTTTTCATTCATTGTCAAGGGTTCATTGCCAATCGTATAGGTAGACAGCGAAGGTTTGCAACGATGGAAAGTCATAAGCATGCACTTGGAGCAATTAAGGTGTAATTGATTAATCAAGCACCAGGACTGCAAGGAGTTTAAATCATCTTGCAGTCTGATGGAATGCGTCGGGACGTTTAAAGATAAAATGAGCTTTACATCATCTGCGTACATAAGCATCCGAGAATAAGACAATTTTGTGGGGAGATCATTAATAAAAAGAATAAAAAACAAAGGTCAAAGATCAATGATCTTCCACAGGTTTTTAAATCATCTCAATTATTAATGTTTGCGGATGATGTTAAGCTGTCTATTACGCTATCTTCTCCTGATTCGTATAAATGTCTTGAACTTGATCTTCATTATCTTCAATCTTGGTGCAACGTTAATATGCTATATCTTAATAATGATAAATGCAAGTTCATGACGTTTCACCGCACTAAACCTGTTCTGTATACATTCTTAATTGATCAAAGAGCTCTGGATCGTATTACGTCAGTTCAGGATCTGGGGGTATTATTTGATCACAAGCTTTGCTTTAATGAACACATCTGTGTCATATCCAACAAAGATACGAGTTTGCTGGGTTTCATTAAGCATTGGTCTAAGGAGTTTGACAATCCTTACATAACCATGCTTCTTTACGTGTAGAGTACTGCTGAAGCATTTGGTCACCTCAATATATTTTATCAAGATATACTGGAGTCGGTTCAAAAGCAGTTTCTTCGCACTTAGGGGCTTAAACTGGGATGTTGGTCGACGTTTGCCTTCCTGTATAGATAGGCTACCACTTCTGAACTTGCCTACTCTAAAAGACCGTAGGACTAGTCAAGGCGTGATTTTTCTGCCTAAGCTTGTTGTTGGTGATGTAGATTCGTCTCTCCTCCTTTTCTGTTTCTGAACTGGAACGTACCCTGCAGAGCGATTCTTTGTTGTCTTTGCAAGTGTGCAGTTCAAATTACGCCCATCATAATCATTTCCGAGTCCTTTGCGATAACTATAACGACGTTTACCACATATTGTCGTTTTATTGCTCCCACTACATCAATTCATCGTCATGCACCAAATTTGTAAATCTACGGCGACGGCCAATCGATGTAAGTAGGGGGTCATATCGTAAAAAGTTCTGCTTATTTGGTCGGTGCACTAGATATGTAGCTTTACGTTATAACTATCACAAACAAGCAGACAATTGCTTGTCTTCCAATAAACAAATAAATTAATTAATTAGTAATTATAATTACTTCAATAATTATCTCACAATTACTAAATAATCGCAAACAATTATTGAAGTAATTGAAAAAGTAATTTCCTTTTGTTTAATATTCACTGAATAATCGTAGTTCCAAGTTATTTATTGTCTAAATAAACGTATTGATTGTAATGAAAAGTAATTAAGTACGAAAAGTAATGATTACATTACCGTTCTGGTATGAATCTAGCGAGAGAGAGATGCTTACCAAGTAGGCCACAATTTGTTGCCGGCATCTTCCCAGTATATCCGGTGGCAGCTGTGCAAATTGACGTGTGGGCCACACTTTTAGATAGTGGCGACAGGTCCAGCGTAGACATTTCCTATACAGATCGTCCAGTGCATGGTTAAGAGCCACCGGCAGCACTTGGAGTATACCATCAATGCAACCGGAGCAGGGTTTATGGAAATTGTGGCAGTAGTTTGTCTTTAAAGCATGCGACGTCACCTCTTTGAGACCCTCCAGGCCCAACAGATCGGCCAAAGCCGCCAGCTCCATGAGACTAATGCCATCCGGTGGATGCGAAGCACCCGAGTAGATGTGACACAAAGCAAAGTGCACCGCCGCATAGGAATAACCCTGCAGGGAGACAACACTCTGTGCTCCATGGCCGGCCAACATGGCGGCAAAGTACTGACAACGCGAGCGCAGGATGCACTTGTGGGCACGTATGCGACGACCGTGCACCTCCACCAGCATATCGGTGGCAATCTCTTGCAGAAACATTTTCAACAGATCCTCGCCTAGGCGACGCGGCTGCCGGCAGCTAAGCGAAGACTCATCCATGCCCGAGCGACTAAAGCTAGAGGCCAAACTGGAATCGGCACTGAGATCGGTTTGAATGTAGTCCAACTGTTGATGCTGATGCTCCAGGGTCATGTCGCTGGGCAGAGAGTTGGAAAACTCTTTGGAAAAGTTGGGAAACAACCGCGACAAGCTACGAAGATTGTCCACCGAATTGGTAAAGTTCTGGAAGCTATTCCCCGTGGAGCGTGTCATGGCCCAGGAGTGTGGACGTGCCCGGTTCTCATTGCACTGATAGAGACGCTGACGATGGGTGTTGTTGTTGCCTCCCACACTTTTGCTCATCGAGTCGGGGGATTGAAGTTCATGCTTGATTACGATGGGTTTGTCCATGTCGGAGAGTTTGACAAAGCTGGAAGGCTGAGCCGGCGGCTGCTCTGCATGTTCGTTGACCGTTTCCAGCAATTGTTTCTGCTTCTCAATGGTGGCATGTAGCGTTTCCATGGTATGACCATTGGTTAGAGGAATCTGTTGTTGTTTCTTGGGCGAGGAGGTCTCCTTGGCCTCTATGATGGTTTCCATGACGCTGGTGCGATTAGAGCTGCTAGTCAACTGCAACTGTTGCTGCTGAGCCTGGGCCAATTGCTCGTCCTGTTGAAAGGTGAGATCATCGGTGTCTGTATTGGAGGCTGGTGACATATCCTTGGACAGCAGACCTTCGGTAACGGAGGCCAGGCTGCTGCTCTTGTCGTAGGTCTCATTCAGTTGCACATCGCGACGTCGCTTCTTGAGATGTAACGCCTGCTGCTGTTGTTCTTCATCAGAGCAACTGCTGAGATTAGCGTTCGTGGAGCCCACACTGTAATCCTCAAAGGGTGAAATGGGACTGTCTACGGAGAGGGAGGAGGCCTTCGAAATGATGGGCAGTTTATCAATGATGCTCATTAGACCGCCACCAGTGCCAGGTGTCAGGCTGATGGAACGTTTGCAATCACTTGGCTGCTCCGGATTACCATTCTGACTGCCCCAGCTATGACGTTTGCTGGGCTCATTCTGTGTCTTTTGTTGCTGGGAGAGGCGACGCAGTGCAGCCACTGTCATGGGAGTGTCGATGTTACATTTGTAGTCCAGAGATTTGCTTTCACCCGCACTTTGTGTCGTACTTTTGGCCATCAGGGTTTCCGTTGAGCTGGCACTTGACTTCATTAACTCCTCTCCTGCTTTACGTTGACTGGCGGAATTACTCAATGAGCTGGATAAACGTTGAGCGAGACTAAAGGGTTCCTTGCGTCCATTGGTACGACCATTGGGTTTGGTTTGTGGTTCACCAAAGTCTATAAACATGCTAAAAATGTTCTTTTGCTGCTGTTCCTCCTTAATAGGTAACTCCTGCTGCTCCTCCTTCAGCTTGTCGGGTTCCTCTGCTTCGTTTTGCGTGAGATTAACAAAGAATCCTGCAGATTTGGGAGCTGTAAAGGATTTACTTAGCTGCGCCGCAGTCTCCGGTTTGCGATCCATGTCATCCAAAGAGACATAGAAACCACAACCACTTTTGTGCGAACTGTTTGAGTCGGAGCGTTCCCGGAAACTGGAGGTGGTGCTGCTGGTACTTCTGCGTCGCTCCGGGCGACAGTCGCTCATGTCCACCACCCAGGAGGCTATGCCAGGTAGGGGTTTACGTCTTAGTTCCACTTGTGCCACATCCTCATCATCCTCCTCTTCGTCCTCATCATCTTTGAGGGGACGTGTGGTGGCAAAATCCAGCGAGACAAATCCTCCCGACACTATGGGGCAGGTATCGGTGCGTCGTTTAATAACAGGACTCTCACATTGTTTCGGCTGGTAATCCTCTATGGAGGCGCCACCTGAAACAATGGGATTGGCTTCATCAAATTTGGTTATACGCTTTGGAGTGCGGGGCAGGGGCAATGGTGAGTCTGTGGCATCACTGCAGTAAGCACCCGAATCACGATGATGCGACAATGACGAGGACAGTGTGTAATCCCGGTGGATGGAACTGTTGTTGCTGCCATTATTGCCATGTTCTATGTGCACAATGGAATTGTGCGGCGTGGAAGCCGCTGCGGAGGCTGAATGAAGTTGTGGATGAGTCGGACGGCCCTGTTCGGACCACACCAAACTGGGAGCCGGGCTACTGGAGGAATAATCCGTGGTATAGCTGAGATCGGGCTGGCCACGATAGTGGTGGGTCGTGAATTTCGGGCTGCTGCCCAGGGGATGTACACTAAAATGCTGTGCATTGTGCTGGAAGCTGTAGGGTACAGCCAGAGGAGCCGGCTCCTGCTCTCTGGAATCAGAGGAATCATTATCGTTGGACTGACTGCGTCCTTTGCATCTGGCAAAAGCCTTATGAAATTGCTCCAACTGATCGGTGGGCGAGGTTTCCTCCTCCTGTTCCTCCGCTACAGCTGGTTCCTCGGCTGCCTGGCCATCTAGACTGGGAAAGGACAATACCTCATCCTCATCGCGCAGCGAGGAGGCATCTATGAAGCAAGCACTTGTACCAGATGTGGACAAAGGCTGATCTCGCTTCTCCAGATCGCGCAACAAGCAACTGGCGCTTAAGCCCTTGAACAGGTTGGCTTCTGCTGGAACTGCTGATGCTGATGCTGCTGCCTGTGGAATTGGTTCTACGCTGGCTGGGTAAACTGACTCCCAGGATCCCGTCTCTGTGGACACCGTGCTGGTCTCCATGCAAACAATTTCCTCGTTTTGACGTTGCTTCTCCTCCTTGGAGGGTGGTTTCACCCTACTACTACCACTGCTACCACCGTCGTAGATCTTGTTATCCACGGCTCTGCCGCTGACAGAGGCCAAAGCTTCAACTTCAGCTTCAGCTGCTGCTGCTGCTGCTATTGCCCCGTTGCAGTCCGGACTAGACACGGGCGAGAAGGTGTCACGCTCTTCCTCGCCTACATCCAATTCACAGGTCTTAGTGGAGCCTGTACCCGAGCCTCCTGCAGCCGCTCGAATATCCTCGCTATACTGCGGCGCCGAGGAGGATGATGTAGAAGAACTGGAGGGACTGGTGACGCTGCTACCGCTAGCGCTGCTGCTAGTATTGGTGAGATTCGAGTAGTTCGAGTGATTAGGCGAGGCGTCCACCTGCTGGTCCAATGACCTGCCCGATGTTAGAGCAGGAGCCGCCACCGCTGTAGCTGGGGACGTTGTGGGCGATGCGTCCATTGTACTCAGAGAGAGGGGGCGGGAAGGGGCATCGACGCTTTTCCGGTCTGCCTGGTTACGCTTCGCTGCTTGAATACCAAGTGACTGTCAAGTGGCCACTCGTCGCAGTTTGGGTTTGGGTTTTGGTCGCTGTTTTGTTGCTCTGCTGCCTAGCCCTGCCTACATGGCCACATGCTGCTGCTGCTGCTGCTGCTGCATTCCCCTCCTTCCTGTCTCAAAAGACACTTGACTACGAAAATAGCCAAGCGAAATCGATATCAAGTCGACTCCTTCTGACAGCAGCTGCTGCTGCTGCTGCTAATGATGCACTGCCTCTATCACTCGCCGCCGCCTCCTCGTTGCTTGGGTTCGTTTTTTTTATTTTGTTTCGTTTCCCTTGTCGTTTTGTTGTTTGGCTGCGTCTGCTAAAGTTCACACCGTCTCAACCTGCTGATTTATTGCCAATTGTCCCAGTTGTTGACGGTTCCTCCTTGTGGCTGTTGTTGTTGTTGTTGTTGCACAATTAAACTGCAAAAACAGAAATACAAAAAGTGTTAAGCAAATTTGCAATTGTTGAAAGCATTTTTTTTATTAAGTTTTATATTGCTAAACTTAACAACAAGCAGGAAGTGAAACTTGCAGTTCAATGCATTCATGATGACATGACATGACATCAGGAAATCTGATAAAACTTTTTATTACTGTTAAGAAAATCTACCAAATATAAAACCGTGCTCCCAGTTAAGACCAAATCTGTTAACAAACAATTCAGAAAGTCGGTCAAGCCCGACTTTTTTATAATATGGCGGCAAACGCACTGCGTGAAGTAATGCCCATAGCCGTGACGCTACGAAGGTATTGCTCCAAACTGTTTGTTTTTAGTGTTGTGCAATTGGTTGTTCTCAAACTTGGTTGATCGATAATAAATGGTGCTTACTAACTAGTAGTCGCAATTGTTTTGGTACACGTATTGAACACACTTGTTCTCGAGAACCATTGAACGTATCCACTCCAACTTGTCGGCTATTTGACAAGTGACATGTATGCTATATTACTGCATCACAAGTTTTTGGAGTCAGTTGTATGCAATCATGGAATGGGACTCGCTCGAATATCGTGTTGTCTTAATTGGCCTGCATAAATGCGGCTACGAAAAAGGTGAAATCTTTCGGATGATGCAGAAAATCATGTCTCGTTAGATGAATATCAGCAAGAACAGCATGTCGCGCATCATAAAACATGACTTGGGACTCAGTGCATACAAGAGACATACCGGCCACTTGCTCACAAAAGTATTGAAACAAAAAAAAATTGCGTCGCCAGCGCGCGAACAATGCCCACAGACGAATTCTATTTACTGACGAGAAAATTTTCACCATAGAGGAATCTATCAACAAACAGAACGATAGAGTGTACGCTGTGTCATGAAAACAGTCGTCCGAACTTATTCCGAGAGTTCAAAGAGGTCACCATCCGGCTTATGTGATGGTTTCGTAGGGAGTCGCCTATGATGGGGTCACCAAGCTCCATTTTTGTGAAAAAGGAGTCAAAACTTCGGAGAAAGTGTATCAATCCGATCTTTTGGAAAAGGTTAGGAAGCCTCTCAACATGACATTTCAACAATACTCCACTTTAGCTCACAAGCCAAAAACGAGTCAAACATGGCTGAAAAAAAAAACCATGTACCAAACTTCATTTCTATGGATGATTGTCCTGCTGGTAGCCCAGATCTGAATCCATTGGACTACAAACTGTAGTACGTTCTCGAGGCTAAAGCTTGCTCTACTCGACACTCAAATATTGAGTCTTCGAAGCGCGCCCTTGTCCGAGCAGTGGTGCAATGCAAGAGGTGTCAATGCAAGAGGTGCGCACTGCGATCGATGAGTAGCCATAGAGACTTCGGCGTTGCTGGAAGGCATAATGCGGTCATTTTGAATAAGTTGTTCTACGATTTGTAGCCATTGAGTGACCGAATAAAAAAGTTTTGTTATCAGGGCTGCAAACCCAAAAAAATTTTCGGAACCTCCGGTTTGCTGGTTCGAAACCAAATTTACCAACGGTTAAGGTTCGAAAATATGAGGTTCAAGGTTTTTGGGCTTTGGTTTTGGTTCGAACCTTGGTGGTGAAGCAAACTCCATGAACTTCCTCATGAAGTTTTGGTTTGTAGGGACGAGGTGTAGGGGGGCAGTCGAAGCAAGCAAAGCTTCATGGCAAGCTGGCAATTAAGTTTTTTGATATGTATATGTATAAGTTGAAAAATTTGTGCCAGTTTTCTCTGATTTAGTGTCTGCTTATGTTCTGTACCAAAGGTACAAAGAATATTTGTGCAAATGTATGTAACCGCCAGAACAAAGCATCTCTGACCCTATAAAGTGTATACATATATTCACTTTCGCATGTGCAAAGTATATCATAGTCTGGCATGACCGCCTTTCCGTATTGTTATATTTCTGATTGTCGACTCTGCTGTTACATACATAGAAGGGTACCCAAATAAATTTTAATGTGTATAATCTTTTTTTTTGTACCGAACCAAAAGCTTGGATTCGGAATGGGTTCGGGTTAATCTAGTTTCGTCCTCGTGGTCCGGTTCGGTTCAAACCCAGTTTTCAGCCCTGTTTGTAATATATGCATTCGTTTTCATTTTATGACCAAAAAAAACGAACTGCGAGTACTAGGTTCAATTGGTAAAGCAGGCAGGAAGGGACGACCGAAACTGAGATGGGAAATCCGGGACATTGACACGCTTAGTGTGAACAACTGGTGCCAGTTCGCACGAGACAGAAAGGACTAGCGGACATTAAAAACAACGGATGAGACTTTTAAGTTATTGTGATAAAAAGGAGATGAACATGAACCGCAAACCAAAACAGTGTTCTAAGAAAATGATTTAAAATGCCCAAAAACCACTGAGCCGAATCGACTCTTTTTCCCCATCATTTTGCATCACTGTTTTCTAAAAATAAAAACTTATTGATAAACATAGTTTGACTGTTTCAAGTTAAAGTTATAGTTATGTGTTCTGATAAATTTAAGACAAGCCACACACAATTCAACAATTTAAGCTAATTCAAAAACCTTCCTGTGCTATCTAATATATTATATATACGTTGCCCAATGAATTCAGGTAAGCAACTGCCTTATCTTTTCAGAATTGCTATAAAATTATATTGTCAGAACAAAAGCGGTGCTACCTTCGTTTTGAACGATTGTCGGAGGCAGTGTGGAAAGTGAATTCAGCGACGGTGCAAATCAAACGATTTGACAGACTGACAAATTCCAAATTTCCTTTAAATTCTACTTTCTAATAGCTTTCTGCACACTGAGCGCATTTTAGAGGAACGCATGGAACAACAAAATACATAGGAAAAAAATTACCAACTTTTTGTTGCCCTGGGGTATGTTTATTAAATCGCTCGTAAAAGTGGAAAAACTCGAGGTGTTCAAAGTATCGGCTAAAAATACTTAGTATCGTACTTAGCTGATATAGAAATTTAGAAACATGTTATTCTGTGTAGACCTTGGCTGAGTGGATAGCATTGTCGCCTTGTATTTTTTGATATTCCGGCTCGAGTCCCGGTAAAGGATGGTGGATCTATAATCTTTCTTTCTTTTTTATTAATAAAGCTCAAAACTATGGCCGAGATCAGGAAAGATGTTGAATCACAAACGATAATTACACTGTGACACATTTTTGAACTCAAAAAAGTTAATAGCGTCGGGACCAACAAATTCTGAAAGGGTATGATAGTAGTATAAAAACCCTGTCTTGGTTTGGTCTGATTAGCTGCCGTTTTCTTTTTATTGCACTTTGAACTTTTTCGATTCAGAGTAGGATTTACGATTCCATATCTTGTAAACTATTTGAAATTTTGCTTTTATATCTTTGGCAAAGTTGTTGCTCTTGGTTTGGCCTACAAAGCATTTCTTTGCAGCAAATCAAAAAAATTACATCTTCATACTCAAAATTACAAAAGTTTCTCAAAAAAACAAAGTTTTTACCACTTTTTTACAGTTTTTCAACTTCATCTTGAAACCCGTTTCAGATTTGGCCAACTTATTCAGCACGAAGTTGTAGCTTAGACAAAAAAAAACAAACCATAAGAACGAACCAACTTCATTTAGTTACTCTTTCATATAGTTATAGGCCACATAAAAACTCGAAAAAACGAAAGTTTCGGTAAAAAAGTAAAAAAACTAAATGTTTTTTAATTAGAGTTTTTTAGTTTTGTTTTCTTACTATTTTCTTGATTTAATACAAAATAATCGAAATTTTTTACTATGTCGGCCAATTGGTACCAAAAATTGCCATTTTTCGAGTTTTGGTTCCAATTCTACATGCTTAAAGGCCCGTAACAATTCGAAGGACCTATCGAATGAAGTTGGTATGTTCCAATTGTTTGTTTATTTAAGTCCAAGCTACGTTTTTGTCCTGCATTGCTTGGTCAAATTCGTTACAGTTTTCAAGACAAAGTTGAAAAATAGTACAAAATGAGGGGAAAATATGATGATTTTAAGACATTTTTGTAATTATGAGTATAAAGATGTGACTTTTTTGACTTCCTACTTAGAAATGTTTTGTAAGCCAAGACAAGAGCTACCACTTTCTTTAAGACCACAAAGCGAAATTCCAAACAGTTTACGAGATATGCAGTTGCAAGTCCCAATCAGAAGTTGAAAACTTTAAAGTTCAATAAAAAGAAAGCGGCAGCTATCCAGACCAATCCCAGCGAATGTTTTGGTACTACCATCATACCCTTTCAGAATTTTTTAGTCTCGACTCTATCAACTTTTTAGTGTTGCACAGTGTTATCGACAAAGGAAATAAAAAGTCAGCTCCATGGTTCGAACACTTCCCGTCTATGAGTTATGAATGCAGTGCTCTACGCCACTGAGGCGTCTGAAATTCGTTGTAATTAGTAATTATTGAATCTCAATTGACAGCAAAATTCACAGCCTGTCAAAAACAGGTGGTTTACCATAACAATTACTAGGGAAATCACAAGGGGTCGCTCACTAGGTCATGTGTGGTAAATTTACAAATTACTACCAATATCAGCTTTAAGAATTGGAAGGCAGTTATGCTTGGTCCTTGTTTCGAAAAAAGACTATTTGGGGGTTTCGTGACATCTTTTGCGAATTCTACTGCTTCAGTCTTAATCTTGCTAAATTACCTAGCACGTTTTGGTTATCAAATATTAAGCGTTTTGAAACGGCTGCTGTTCAGAATTTCTAAATTAATGTCAATTGGCTCCTCTGCGCAAGAGGGAACGATCTGCATCGTGTTGGGAATCACTATCATGATTTTGTCGCATGTCATCAAAATGATCCTCATGCCAGCTTCCATGCGAGACGTTTTAAAGTAGGTTTCTTGCCGACTTAATATCAAAACCAAAATTTTTTTTATAATAATGCATGACAAGATTATCTGCCATTACTTAGTTTTATGAGGAACGTGTGGTATAGAAACATTTTGCTTCAAGATGTTAGATAATGCTGAGTGGAAATAGTCTTTAAAACTCTTTTCTTCTGTTCCAATTGCAAGCAAAATATACATATAAATTCCTATGGCTTTTCGTCGCACTCAATAGCTTCAAATGCAATCAACCTCTAATCACTTTACTATGGCTATGTCCGAAAATTTACGATTGTTTTAGATTCAAATAAATGTGTGTGTGTGTGGGTTGACGTCAAGGGGACGCACCCAGCTCATCATCATTATCACCGTCACCACCCACAAACCGCATAACAAAAACCTCATTCAGCTTGACCCTCGGTATTGCATTGCTTCCTTTTTGTTTGTTTTTGCGCCAAAGGCAAACATATTGAATTTCAATTTCCATTGGTTATCTCGGAAGCGCAAGTGCAGCCGGCGGGCTGCACGTTTGAAATTTAATACAAGGGAAAAACAAAACGCTGACGGTAGTCCACAAATTTGTCACCTAAAAGCCTGAATAAGCTTACGTTGTTTGTACAGTTGAAAAACAAACCGGCGTTGGAATACCTTGAAATTTTACCGAACTTGCGCGTAAAAATAATAAATATTTTTATAAAACATTTTGACAGAGAGACAAACATTAAGGTAAATATTTACACAGTTCACTGAGAGTTGAATATGTGAGAAGAGGATGGTGGAAGTGCTGACAAGTCTGGTAAGGAAGGTGTGGGAATGTTGGCTCTTTAGCTTAAGGAAGTATTGTTAATGCTGGAGAACAAAGGCAATCAAATTACTCATGAGGCTCTTTAAGGGCTTTTAGGGAAGGATGAATGGACTTGATGCATTGAGCTATAAGCAGACTATGCTTAGAAACAGTGCCGATTTCTCATCTGCTACTTAGAGCTATCTGTCACAAAAACTTGCATATAACAGAGCAAAATCAAAGTTTACTTAAACACATAGCAGCTGTCTACAAGATGATTATCTTTATATGTATTTGATAACTGCACTGACATAAGCAAGGATTGGGCACCCCTGCTCTTAAACATGCTCAAGTCTTTGTCACATAAAGTCCATAATCGTTCAATTCAACTTTCCATTGTAATATAATCCGCTTTTTTTTCCAAGGGTACAAGACCTATAGCTATGCACATACAATAGCTATAAAATATGTGTTATTTGTAATATTTTTCCTAGATATTTACATACAAAGGCGCGACTCTGACAAGTGAGTAAAACATAACAAAACGTTGTTTGTGTTTACATATGAAAATCAATACGTTTTATAAGAAATCGAAACGGTTAATCATGCAAATCGTGTACAAATTCTGTAGCTGTGACAACACAAAGAATGAGACATAGACAGAGAGAGAGAGAGAGTTGAATAAATCAGTAATCAGATAATAACACAGACAAAGATCGATCGATGGTGGTTTACAAGTTGGTTATTCGATGATATCGTGAACACACTTTGGTTATCAGTGACAAACTTGGGGTTCATTCAACCCCAATTTAAGCTTAAACAAAGGCCAGTCGAGCATAAGATTTGCAATTATGTAATTTGTGCATGTAAAGCGAACTCAGAACAAGAAACCCGCACCATAATTCATTTGTTACTCGATAATTGCACGTTCTGTCACAGACAGCGGCAATAATTTTTGAATTGTACAAGTTTTGCCTAGCAGTTGTGGTGATGGTGAGTTATAGACCCGTCGATCCGTAAAAACAAACAACTAGGTATGGCCATTTATGGCAAATGATGAGTTTTTTTTTTACAATATCCTATACTAGATTCTTAATTGCAAACTAACAATTATACATAAAAACGTGGGCTGTAAAATTAGTATGCATGTTGGGAAGCAAGGTTTTTGTTATTATTTCCCACGCTTTTGCAATACTTGAACTCAATCATAAGAACTGAACCCCTCGGTTTCGGTCCCTTGAACAACACGATAAACTGAATAATTGCCCTCTCGACTTTAAACCTGAACTAATTTATCGCTCACAACGGGTTAGGGTTAAACAAAAAGAAGGTATCAGCCCTTTGCCCAGTTTTACTGCAGCAAATATTTTGCCATTATCAAGTTGGTTAAGTTGGTTGTTGCTTAACGCTATATTGAGCTGATCGGGTTGTTTTCAACAAATTAAACAAGTAAGAATGTCGGTCAAGCACGACCTTTACCTTCGAACTTTCTTTTGCTCATAACTAGACCATTCTTCATTCGATTTTTACCAAACCTTAATCAACCGAACCTAAACCATGGTTCGTTTACTTTCAAAAACCAAATCATAAGCCGAAGCGGTGGTTACAATCAGTTGTGATCTACTGAAATGGACCAGTCCAAATTCACTGTGCGGCATGTCTTTGCAAAAATATACTAGATGCAGCTGCTTAAGAGGTGATGAATTATTGAGTGCGAAACGATCGAGCAACTGACTGTATGGGTGTTTCAAAATAAGTCAAGTTCAGAAAATAAGTTGCCTTTTACTTAAAATAAGAACAAAGATTTTGAGCACAAACGAGCATAATGTATAAATATAGTAAAAAAGTATGCCTTGGCGCAATGCGCTAACACGCCATTCCATACGTTGTTCGTTGAGTCCAAAATGTCCTTTGTTCGTATCCCAGACAAGTCCGAAAAAATGTTTTTTTTTTTTTCTAAAAGACTTAAAAGTATCAAGTTAAAAATTTTAACTTAAAAATGAAGTATATGCGCGGAGCAGCCCTCCACAATGTGAGCATTCGCCTTTAACCTTATCAAAATTCAATAAAAAAGTTGAGTTTAAAACATGGAATCAAACCGTAACCAGAACCGGAACCGTACACCGAAAAGAACCGATTAAAACTCAGATCCAAAAACGGAACCTATATTAGTCATTTTTTGTGTACCGGTATACGAGTACCAATATTTTTGGACCCGATAAGACCGAAAAGAACCTAAACATTGTACCGGTACAGTTTTGGTTCTGAGTGCAACAACTAGACTGCAAAGTTGGCACTTAGTTTTGGGCAACTTTTATGCAAAAGAGTCTGCCTTAGCAAAACTTATGTAATGTGAAATTGACAAATTCGAGACCAGTTGTCCAGCCAAAAAGTACCAATTGTTGGGGCTGGATTTCGTAATGATCCTTCTAAAGGATCCTCGACAACTTGTTCGTTTTGAATTTGTACACTGACAACAAGAATGATATCCGCACGCTTTCAGCTCAATTTCGTAAGTGATTTTTAATGGACAAAGGGACTAAAGTCAGCGAGCGCCAGCAATGGCTCGTGCCTATGTACATTAGTGTGTGTGACTTTAGATAACAAAAGATAATGAGAGCAAGATGCAAAGAGCGAACAGTTAAATTTAAGAGATTAATCTGGATTTCATATGAACTTCATTACACTTAAAGATTATTCAAACTTAACTATATAGCTTAAATTAATTACAATTAATACTTCATGAAATGACGAAACACCAGTCTCTTTGAAAATATTGCATCCTATATATTTATACCCTCATTATAGTGCCATGTAACGCCGTGTTTAAATGAAAAACTGAGAACCCGAAAAAAACCATATATAAAGAAGATGTCCAGCAAACTCGACAAAGTTTCCACAATAGTGTGGCCTTTGAGAAGGGCAAGAACTTGTATTTTCCGTGGTGTATTTATTATGTCTTCGCTAAGAAATCGGATGGACGCATAACCAATGACCTTTCTTTCTTCATATTTTACCGGAAACATAAGTTTAGGTACGTACCAGAACCGAAACCAAAATACGATTCGATTTGATTCCCTGGTTTAAATGTTCTTGAAAAAGGAACAATATCAACTCATGTCAAGATTTGTGTGTTTAAAATAAATGTTCTTTAAGTGAGAACATACTCCTACAAATGTGAAAACCTGTTCTTACACTGTTTTTTAAAACGTATGTTCTCATATTGAGTCCAATCCCAGACAATTCCGAAAGAATGGATTTTTTTATGTTTTTCTAAAAGACTTAAATAAACCAATTTCGTTAAAATTCAAGTTTTGTGTACAGCGAAGTCGCTGATTCTTTGGAATATGGGCGGAGAGCCCTACACAATGTGAGCATCCGCTTATTACTTTATCAAAATTCTATAAAAAAGTTAAGTTTAAAATGTTCTTGAAAACGGAACAATATCAACTCAAATGAAGTTTAGGCTTAAAGTGAGAACATTCTCGTACAAATGAGAAAACCTGTTCTTACACTATTTTTGAAAACGTTTATGCTCATATTGAGTCCAATGTTCTCATTCTTTCCCCTCTGTGCACTTCCAAGCAAATTGATCACTGTTTCTTCATAACAACCATTATGTTCCCAGAAGTCCTTCAAAAATTGGTCAAAACCAACCGCCGAAGACTGATTGGCTTTTACCGCAATGATACGAGCTCTCATTAGAGCAGGGTTACTTTAGAACAGAGTTTGCGAGCCATAGCCCCTGGGGGCCGAACATACTCGCCAATTCACACCGAATGCGTGACGAATTCATGCATCCCTGTGTGTTAGAGAGAGACACAGTCACATTTTCGGAATCGAGCACCTCTTAAACACTTCGCCGGCTCTGTGCCAGACAGAATCAATTACAACCCAGTATACTTTTCCATTAGCAGGGCCCCTTTGTGGACTGCTAGCTTTCTAACCCTTTTCACTTTTATTCGACAACTGCATTACAACTGCATATAATAATGTACTATGGAGTAAAAGGTATACAGACTGGTAATTCGATTGAAATGCTGCTGTCACACGTCAAAAAATCAACTACACATACGCTCATATATGTTTGCGTGTGAAGCATAAAGAAACTCAAAAATCGAACAAGCTTACAAACGTATTTCGAATTTTCGACATACAAAGCATCGAAGACATGAAAAAGTTCGTATGACAACTCTGTATACAAAGTATAGCGAGAGTGTTCTATACTTGTGGGCTTTTGTAATGCATGATGTGGGCATACCTCATTCAGCTGTGCGCCGCTGGACCTACTTTAGAAGAGAGGACGGAAAATGTGAATTTTTCTCTTTGACGCTGAGTGATGCATGTCTTCGGCAAGCATTCGGTGTGAGTTGATGAGTGGGTTCGGCCCCCAGAGGCTATGGCTAGGAAACACTGCATCAGAGAGCGTTAATACATAAGCTCATACAGAGTTTTAAAGCACTCAAAACATCCCTTTACAGTCCTAGCTTGAAACCCAATGACCTCTTTTTGCTCTCGAATTAAACGAAGTTAAAGCATTAGAAATCTCATTTTAAAAGTATACATTTTTGAGTGGAATAACAATAGACATGGTGACCGCACAACAAAACGTTCACAGTAAAATTGTGTTAAAAAATAAAAACTTTTAATAAAAGTATGAGCGATATTTAGCTCTATATCTCCGCTAACGCCAGGGACTAAAACCGAAACAATATTCTGTATCGGTCAGGATGTCTATCTTGTCTGATTACTAAATTTCGGCTACGTTTATATTATGAGAAACGGTCATAGAATGCTGCTTCGTTTCTCTGCCTTTAGTCTTTACGAAAGATATAAAAATATATAAGCAGGAAAGATAGAAACCAGCACACGGACAGCGCTAAATAAACCCAGTTCGTCAAGCTGATCAAGGATATATATATTTATTAAGTCTATAAAAATATGCGCTTGGCTGTCAATTAAAACCTAACCAAGGAATTAGTCTAAAATTTAGTACGTGTTGTATAATGCCATAAAATAGACAGCAGTTGATTACAGTTGACAGCAGTAAAGCCAACTTTGCGACCTTTGTATACCAATCACATCACCATAAAGTCTTACCAAAAATTGATAAATTCATACGTGCTGTGCCTATATTTATTCAATCATTTTGAAACTAATCATAAACCACAACGAAATACGCCCATTAAACGTTTAATAATTGTCTTTATAAGTAAATTTCGTATAAAATTCTCATTATAGTAAGCAAATTCATATTATTATTTTTTAAACAAAGGTCGTGAGGTGGAGAAGCATGAGTAATTCTGTGCTTAGACTAGGCACTAGCCAGACAAGATATAAACAGTCGATAAAAACGATCAAGAGAGACGACGTTCGGTCATTTGAATTTTGCTGCCAAATATGGGTGTAAAACAAAGTTGACGGACCACAATGACGGCAGCAAAAAACAAACTTGTAGCTGACACACAACGAACAGCATGTAAATTCCACTAAACATTTAAACAAAAATTGTAAATAATGAAGACAAAGACACAAAACATCAGTGTGGGCAGTAAGTTGAAGTTCCAGCTCAAAATACTTGCCACAAAACTATCAAGTTAAATTGCCTGAGGCTGAGCCCCACGCGTGTCATTTCCAGGGTGCCAATTTTCTGTAGATTTCAAACAGGAATGTCCAGAGGCAACTGAAAACAAGGAATTGGATGTTGGATGTATTCTATAATTAAGCGACAGACGACAACGACAAACGTGAGCAAAATATCAACGAAACCAGTCGAAGAAAAACCAGGCAACACATGTGGCGGAGGGCAGGGCGGAGGCGGAGGCGGAGCTAAGAGATACAAGAGATAGATAGTGGCACACAAGTGACAAACGATAAGTTTATAAATGCGTCTACATTGTTGGAATAAAATAAAAAGAAGAAGCAATAATAAGAATCATAATGGACAGCATTTATAGAAAAATGCTTACAGCGGAGGTTCGTCGAACGCGCCATGAGTTTGCAAATTGGAAGGAGTTAAACCCAGACCCCTTTGGGTAGAGGAGAGATGCGGGACAACTAGATACGCCTAAACACAGCATACACAAATTGTTGTACAAATTGTTCAGGCATAAACGCCGTCAGGCATGTTTATTGCCAGCAGATAGAGATGAAAACGTGACAAGATCAAGTCAACTGACACATGAAATTTATGTACAATATGTGAAAAGGATCGAAAGCCAACAAATGCAAGCAACAAATGTGATTACTTAAGCTTAAATTAATAAATTTATTTCTATCGAAATTTGTTGTAACATATGTAACATGGAATGGAAGAAGCTGGAGTTATGAAGATGCATCAGTTGAATCGTTTAAATTTTTATACCCTTTACTCGCTGAGTAAAAAGGGTATACTAAAGTCTTGCAAATGTATGTTACAGGCAGAAGAAAACATTTTCGATCATATAAAGTATATATATTCTTGATCAGCATCAACAGCCCAGTCGATAAAGCCCTGTCCGTCTGTCTGTATGAACCTTAGATCTACACGCATATCAAGTTTGTTTCGAATTTAAAACTTACACTTATATTCGCAATATCTATAATCCCTCAAATTTTTATAATGATCGGATAATAAATAGACGAATGTTGTTGTGGTTAGGACCTATGTTTTGTATATACATTGACCTCGAGCCAGCAATAACCCCCAGTTACATTGATCTCGAGCCAGCAATTACCCCCAGTACATTGACCTCGAGCCAGCAATAACCCCCAGTATAGCCGAATTAAAAAAATGTTGCATACTTTTATGCTTTCCCCTATCAAGAACACAGGAAGGCTATTAAACATTTCTGTCTCTGAGTAACGGGTATATCGAAGTCGGACAGGACCGATTCTAACTTACGCTCTCGTTAATTAGTAAACCGATCCAGAACCCCCTGAAACTAACGTTTTATATCAGCAGTAAAGGCCTATTTCCAGAACAAATAAAAATTTATGTCACGAAATTGCAAGTTATTTATGTTAAGTGGATTGTAAGCTATAGTGGGACCACAACGTCTTAAAAAACCCTTAAAAATACCAAAAACGGCAGTCAAACAGTGGGGTCATACTGATTTGTCAGCCGCTTTAATTCAAAATGTTTTATCAAATTAAAGTTCAAACAATTTTAAAATCACCTCACAGCTTTCAAAGTCATATGATGTACTAGTGTGCGCGACTTCGTGATCCTTGGTAGAGAAAGTCTTGAGGCACTTAAAATTTTAAAAAATATGGAAAACTAATGAAAAAGAGTACTAATTTATGTGCTAATATATTTATTCTTTTTTGTACATTTTTGTTACATCTCGCTTTTGCCTTCAATTTGTTCGATGTTGTCCGAAAAAATGTGCTGCAAGTTATTTATTTTCAATTTAGTTCAGAAAATCGGCTGTGCTTGGAATCCACACAAGCCATCGATGTGGCAACGCTATGATTATTTAGTTTCTCTTCTGGAAATCAACAAAATAAATGAGACTAAATAAATGGCTCATCAGCGGTTCGAAGCTGTTTTTTTATATGAAATTCAACATAAAAATTTATTTTCGTGCGTTCTGGAAATAGGCCTTAAGCACGAAATTTGAGTTTGGGAGCAATTTAACAACAACAACAGAAATATCAACCCTAGTCAGCGACTCTCGATCGCGCACACAGCACCTGTTGCGCCATCTGAGTGTGCGCTCTGCTGGCGCCGTGCGCCAATTCGCGACGAGTTTGTTATTGTAACACATTTGGAACCGGATCTATTGCGACGCAAATTTGCCAAAAAATAAATCTCGGAGCAATGAGAGCAAGGGCGTGCCCACCGCTGTTCTATATTATCGACCTCAAATCGAACCGAGTCACCTCTGTTTGAAAAAGGATCGGTTTCATAATACTTTCAATGTTTAGGCACAATTATCGTCGCAATTTTTTTGTTAATGGACAAAATTCGATGCTGTGTATTATCTCAGCCTCTTTAAAAACGTTGTGCGGCCAATTCAAGTATACTTTGATTCGCTTACACCAACGACTTCCATAGACATTCCATGTCCATAAAAATTGAAAGTGTCATTCCCGCCTAAGCACTCTTTTTCAAGAAATTAAATAATTTACTTAATATTTTGTACCAGCACTAGATCAGTTCTTTGCTTCGTGAAAAAGATGCGATTTCTAATTCATGTAAAAATTCGTAATTTTTGCGGAAATAAATCAACTTTCAATTTGGAAACTGGCAAAATGAACGAGTACACTGTAGAACAGCGATGCCCAGCCGTATGCTCTTTGGGTACGTTTTGTTTTTGTAATTGCACCGAAGATAGGAAATCAATGATCGTATACATGCAGGGCGCGAGGTATACAAAACGACACACATGCAGAAGATTTCTTGTGTATGCGACGCGTAGAACCAAATCCGGGTTTGTTCTCTTCTTTGATTGGTGTTTGCGCGCGCGCAAGCAGACTGACCAACAACAATTTCTTGTGATTTTGTTGTTGCCTTACCTATTTTCAATGTGATTTTCATATCTTTGCTTTTCTTTGTGAGTATTGGTAAGTGCTCTGCCGTATGCTGCTTTTGGGCAAGCCTGCTGTATAAGGTAGATGATACATTCCAATTTCCAAGACTAGACACTTTTGAGAAAATTGGAACCCGATACCGATTCTACAGATCACCTAGCCGTAGCTTAGCTGCGAAATACTCGTGAAATCAAAAAATTGAACGATTTTTAATTACAGCAATTCAAATAGTGTGTCTTGAGATAACTAGCGAAATATTATGATCGATGACCGATGCATAACGTGTCACGCGATAGTTTCTGGATGAGTACCTTTTTTAAGGGTTCGAAATTGCTACATTTGAAGTGTCTTTTTAATGTAAAACTCAGTCTTTGGGTATGAACATGTCCTTAAGCAGAGTTCCCCAGCCAAAGCCCCTGGGAGCCGAACATACTCGCCAATTCACACCGAAGTCAAGCATCACTGTGTGTTAGAGAGAGAGATAGAGAGAGAGACACAGTCACATTTTTGCGCTCTCTTCTTGGGGAACCCTGTCCTAAGGTCATAGAGGTCTGTTCTCGTTTTCGAATTCGATTGATCTGATTTGGTACAAGGTTTTATTTCCAGGAAACAATCAGAGAACTTGGTTTTAACTTAAAACTTTTAACTCAGTAGACTAAAGACAGATCTTTTTATACTCTGTACCGAAGGTACTTAGAGTATATTAAGTTTGTGCAAAAGTATGTAACAGGGAGAAGGAATCGTTTCCGACCCTATAAAGTATATATATTCTTGATCAGCATCAACAGCCGAGTCGATATAGCCATGTCCGTCTGTCCGTCCGTCCGTATGAACGAAGAGATCTCAGAGATGGTAAGAGATAGAGGTTTGACATGTATGGGGCATATATTTCTTATACTTGCAGGCAGATCAAGTTTATTTTCAATTTTTGACACGCACCCTCCCGTCCTGGCCGTTTGACTCGTGAGCAAATGCGAGTGTAAGGGTGCAGAGTATGTTATAGTCGGGCTTGACCGACTTTCTTTCTTGTTTAGAAGTAAAGAGCTGAACAACAGAATTGATTTGCAAAATCGGAATCAATTACCAAATCCGATTCCGCATAATTTGGTCGAAATCGAAAACGAAAAGAGAGTTGATTTCCATAACCTTTATACCAAAGCTTTAGATTTTAACCTCGGTTCATATCAATCATTTTTTTTCATTTGATATAATTATTGATAAATATCTTTAGCAGCAATATTCGTACACTAATTATTGTATATTTTTCAAATTGTGTGACGTCATTTCTGAATCACTCCTTTGTAAAAAAGGAAAGGTTCGTTTCAAGGTCCGGTTCGTGAAACTAACCAGTGTCGGGAGATCGATTCCAAAACTCTTTGCAGGCTTTCTTACAACCGATTAGATGTTTGATGCGAAAATTTCTGAAATCCGTTGTCATTGTGACCAATCAGGAATACTGATCCAAAATTTTCAAAATATTTTCCAACCCGACCCAACATTGTAGTATCATTCCTGTCCCTCTAGAACCCACAGTTCATTTCATTCATCTCATATGTAGTATTTACTAAGGTCGCGAGTAACTTTTACATTGTATAGAAAATTTTGACAGTTACATTGTATGTACCCCAAACTAATTCATCCTTGAAACAAATTCTTTCACTCAAAGAAACCTTCACTTATTCATTGTACCACATTTTTGTACACAATTTTTTATCAAAGTGCTTAGTTTTATGTGTCTGCTTTCCCAAAGCCATCGCAAACTTCATGAACTTGAAAGCAAACAACAGTTTCCATTAAGATTGGATTTAAAGTGCATTTTCAAATAGAATTTTCATTAGTCACGCACTCATCTCTAGGTCAGGTTTTCAACCAAAATGGCAAACAATGCGTCGCCGCGCACTTAGTGCCTGGCAATTATGTGTGATGTGCATAGACAAACATGTCTATGTCTGGGAGAGATCTCTCCCTCCCTCTGCGGTAACTTGCATTGGCGGAAACTTGAGAAACGCCAATAAATTTTGAGTGCTATTCGTGCGAATGGTGAAATGAAGGAAACTAGAATTCACTTTCGCGCGTGTATACCGAATTGAGGTGTTGGTTGTCTGGGCCGACGACCAGTGGCCACCCAACAACTGGCAATGTAGGTCTTCTTATTTAACGTGGCATAAATGCGGTTGCGAGGTCAGTAGTAATGGCTGTGATTGGCGCCCCCCACACACTAGCTGAGAGGGGGTGGGCTTAAGGACCTTGCCGCACGTCATGGGCTGATAGAGATCTTGTTGGCCCAAACATGCAAGTTTCTTTCCTCAGGGCTGCCAACAAAGCCAGAAGCACAAAACGTGCGCAATAAATCAAAATTTAAATTTAACTGCTCAATCTGCCAGTTCAGCACAGGTCTCTGCTGCTCCAGCTGCTGCTGCTGCTGTTGGTTGATGATGTCGATCAACCGGAACAAAATGGAGACGGAATGGTAATTAAAAAAATATATAAAATAAACGCCTGAACAATTTACATTGGCGCCCCAGCAATAATGCAGCGTTAATTAGCGACTTACATACAGTTCACTTGGACGACTGGCATTGACTTCAGCTTGACCTTTGCTCAACCAACTCAGTGAGACTCAATCAAGGAAATGAACAACATGCAAATGATTGAAGCTTATAATAATTGTGAGAGACTTCAAAAAGCAGCTCATAATTAGAGATCAGGCCGTGAGTGCAAAAGAGGCCAAGAAATTGAAGCATGTAATGCCAAGGGGTGGGTGATGTAATTATACAAGATTTAAAACTTTCTCGGAAATTAACTTTTTTTTTTTTAATTTCACAAGTTTTGTTGCTTATTTCTCCACAAAAACTAGGCAATTTGGAAAATAACTGTAAATGGGGGAAAAACTTTTAGAAATGTCAAAAAATCGAATTTTATGCAAGTGGCAGAAAGCTATCTCTATGAATAAAGTTATAAAAAGTAATGTTTGCAGAGATAAATGAGCATCTTCTATAAATTTATCAAGATTTTTTTACTCTGTACCAAAGGTACACAGAGTATATTAAGTTTGTGCAAAAGTATGTAACAGGGAGAAGGAATCATTTCCGACCCTTTAAAGTATATATATTCTTGATCAGCATCAACAGCCGAGACGATATAGCATTGTCCGCCTTTCTGACTGTTCGTCTGTCCGTTCGTCTCTATGAACGCACAGATCTCAGAGATGGTAGGAGATAGAGATTTGACATGTATGGGACATATACTTCTTATAGTTGCAGTTGCCAGTTAACACCCCCCCACCCATAACCACAGCAATATGTGAGAGAGAGAGAGAGAGAGAGAGAGAGAGAGAGAGTGAAACTTAGAGATGAGCGCGTATAACTCGTGCTTGACCGACTTTCTCTCTTGTTTCAAAATGGTTTAATGCAAAATTGTTTGTAATTCCATTCCCAGAACGTTAACAAAAGTTTTAAGGAAACAGTTTGGCGGTTAATTCCAAATCTAGATTCTGCAGCTCATACAGCCCGAAAACAGCAGCAGAACTGTATCTGGGATCGTTGTTTCGCAAATCGGTAACACACTAAAACTAAACGATTTATCGTACACAGATGGAAGAAAAAAGAACATGGGACTCAATATGGGGTATCCTGGAAATCTGTAGAAATTTTGGCCTATGGTTTTCAATCCGCGGTGTCAGAGAACTTCAAGAGATTTATTTTCTTATTTGAAAATCCAGTTTGTGTTCATTATAAAGTACCATCTTTAAAACAGTTTTCCCATTTTCTAGTTACGAGTTAATTTGATGTTCATTGGAAATTTTTTGATATTTTTTATGATGCATTTTTAAATTATAATTGAAATTTAAGTCCAAAATAAAATGCAAAATTTAAAAAGATTTTCGAGCCAGTCATGTAATATAACTTTGTAACCCTTAGCCCTTGTTGGTACACAGATGGCGCCACCTGAGGTTGAATGGAAAGTTGGATTTAGTTGGTTTTGCAAACATTTATTACAACAATTACTTAAAACAAAATAAATATTTAATTTATTTGATGTCACCTATCCAGAAAAATGATGTTGTTTACGTTTCCAAAATTAGTTTTGCTTATCAAAATTGTTTAGATGGTGAATTTTGCAAAATCTCCTTGAAACCAACCAAAAGTGATTTCTGGGACACCGAGAATTGGTTTTGAGTTGGAATTTGATTGGCAGAGATTTCCGTGACACCTCCGAATATGGGCCCAAAAGGACAGCCCTGTTTCCGCTTTCGATACCAATCAAAATATGCGAATTCGGAATTGTCAAATGTTTCCGATTTCAAAAACAGACTGTGTTATTCGGCTTTTAAACTTCATTTGAACCTCTTGATGACAAATTCTTTAATTGTTAACTTTGTTGAAATTCTATCAAACACATTCACCAGTAACCAAACACTTTTTATATTGATGATTTATATTAGATGATGTGTGCTGGTAAACACGGCCATTGATATTTACAATCGCTGATATATGTACTGCTGCGCCACATTCCATAGGATCGCATACACAACTTAAACGAACCACTCACCGAACTATTTTTCTTCATTGTATGAAAAACAAAGAAAAGAAATACTTTTATTTTCTGCGTTGTATGACAATCGAACTTAGGATCATTTGTACCAAAAACGAGTGCTAAGATGCAACCTTAGTTTTTTCGTGCGATGCTTGATAGGAGTTTAAAAGTGCTCATTTCATTTGAGAAAGTTTCTTATTTTGAGTTTCAACTGTGCTGAACAGGTTTTTACCATTGAGTTGTGAATCTTTAAATGGGACTATCTTGAAATTGTTTTGTCAAAAACTACTCGTGGTGTAAATCAAAAAGTTTTTGATCGTTTTAGCTTAACCTTAGATGGACCTGTAGCTTTAAAGGTGACATGTAAACAAAATAATTTCTTGGGATAAAAATGGCGAAAAATTGGTAAAATTGTTGAGATTTGGCGGAACAAAAAATCATTCATCACGCATTTGTTCCTATTCTAACTATTTTTCGATGCTTTTTAAATCAGCGATTGCCCCCGGATGCCTCCAGGTGCCGAAGACATTTCGCCATTTACACATACACAAGCCGAACGCATGCCAAAGCGATAGTTTTTTTTCTTTCTGTAACTTTATAACACTGTTAGTGACAGCAGTGCCTGCTTATTCACCTGATATGGCTCCGTGTGACTACTGACTATTCAGCAAACTCAAAAGACCGCTCCGGGGATATCGTTCTGACTAGATTGAGATGATAAAAGCAAAATCGCAGAAGCCTCTGAGGGCCGTTGCGAAGGAGGACTTTGCCAAGTGCTAAAATAACAGGAAATTTCGTTAGCATAATTGTATTGCAGCCGAAGAGATTAGTTTGAAGAGGATGAAATAGATTTAGATAAATAAATAAAGATTTTGAAAATATAAGAAAATGCATTTTTCAATTTTATCACAGTAGTATATGAATTTGGATTTTGTTGTTCTAAAATTTTTTGAAAATCATTGAAAATTCTTAGTAATTCTTTTATCCCAACAATTTTATTGCGTCAAGCAAGTAACCCTCCGCAATTAGAACCTACAAAATTATTATAGGGTCGATTTCTCATCTTTTACATAGAGCTACATATATGTATGTCACATAAACTCACAAATAGCAGAGTATATTGTGAGAAAGTAGCAACTATCTGGAAGCAGAGAAATCGGCCCTTTAACAATGATTGTGTGTTATTCCACACTTCACATACTCTGAAAACGCACCTCGTAAATATGCTTAAAAACTGATTTATATCTGGGCGCCTTTTGTAACTCAATCAGGCATCAAAATGTGAGGCCCTTGAAATCAAATGAGACGCGACCAAAATCGAGATCAAGTCCGCTGCCGCTGTTAAGTCTCAGCCTCAAGTCCAGGCCTAAACCGAACCAAAAAACCAACCCAACTGTGAAAACACCAAGCACAGCTGTTTGTGTAGAATCCAAATGTGGATTGTGTTGGCATTTGGAATTTGTTCACACGTTTCTACAATATTATTTATATGATCGGCCCACGCTTTGTAAATTACACAGCATTTTTGAATTTATTACAAATTTATTAGCATTGGCCATTGGGTTGTGTTTTTGTTTTCTTTTTTTTTTTTGTTTAACTATATAGGGACTTCACGGAAGTTATTTGTTGTTATTTGGAGGGGCCTTCAAAAATTAATGAATTTCCAACCAATTATTGGGAACATTGCTGATTAAATGCCAGAAAGCAAATCAAAAAATTATTGATAGCTGCTAATCAAATTTGTTGTCTCTGCTTTCTAGCTAAATTTTTGGAAACATACACAAAGCATGACACAAATCAGCAACAAGATTATATATTTGACTTTATTGACGATATTTTTTTAAACCGACAAAACGCCGAACCGACGACGTAACGCGCTCATGCAAAGCTAAAAACACACTGAGAGCGCCGAGTCTGAATGTGCGGCCCCCAAAACATTAGTTGGGAGAGCTTAAGATAAGCCCCAAGGAGAGAGCGAGCAGCAGAGAGAGAGAGAGAGAGTTGGGCGGCAAGTGCATGCAATTGAGAGTGTGGCTGCGTGTATTTGTGTTAGTGCAACCGGCGTGTGAAACTTTATGCAAATTACTTTACTTTTTTTTTTGTTTTGTTGCGGAAAATGAAAAACAAAAGTTGTCGTGGACAAATAATAAACAATAAGTCAGAGAGGCTGATATGCCGCCTCATGCATACATACATATATATGTATTTACTCTGATAGCCACTTTTTTATACCATTTAACGGAACCTGCCTCAATTTTCAGGCCTGTTGGCATAAAGTTCAATGTACGTTGATTACAACCAAATAGCAGGCCAACAGCAGCCGTAACAACAAATTCTTTTCAACAAAACATAAATCACAATTTTATAGCATTTCCACGCAACGTATGCTCCGTCCGACCGTTGCTTTTGCTACGTGATTTTATTCATTCTAGCCACAATTACTCGTTAAAATTCCCCAAATGAGTTGCGCAAGTTGGGTTGTAAGGGAGGGGATGGATAATGGTGAAAACTTCCACTTTGATGCTGCTGGGATGACATCAACCAACACACTGACATATACACATGTCGCCCAGTGTCAGAAAGAAAGAAATTCGCTGGGCAATGAAAACAAAAAAATCTGTTTTTGATATGCAAATTTAGCACAGAAACAAAAACCACAAACTAAAAGCCAAAAAGTTGTCTTTTCTTGTTATATTCGCAAAAGTAAATTTATATTTTGAAACGAAAACAAAATATTTATGGCCTCGAGGCGGCGACGAAGCAGAAGCCACCAATGACAGACCCCCCAAAAAAAAATATCAACTGACAACACGTTGCTCAAAATGCATTCGAATGTTGATCTGCAGCATACAATCTACGTCTACGTGAATACCCTTTAAAGTAATTTTAGTGAATTCAACCACTTCGACTGACTACTTCTCATTTAAGCCCCATACGGAGTTGTGAAGTAATGTATAAGATTCATACAAAAAAAAATTGCACATTACTTCTAATTTCAACTGCGTAAAGACCTTGACCTTCATTTATAACATTTTTTGACATCTCATATGAGAAATCAGAAAAATGTAAATACAGCTTAACAACGAAAAAAGCATCTGTAGATTTTAACGGATTTTTTTAAACATTTATTTTTACATATTAAATTTCATGCGCCGAGCGCTAATGGATTAAGACGTACGATAGATTCAAAACTTTGGATCAGTACAATCCCCAAAAATTCCATCGTGTAATCTCTATTAAAATTTTAAAAACTCAAAAGATACCTTATTATCGGTAGACCAGTTTTTTAAAAGTTGGAATGAATATCTTAGTTCAATTTAAGAATTTTTTAATTAATTGACAATGACGATTTCGTCCAAGTTAAAAATTGAATGTTAAACTGCTAAAAATGTTAAAACTGTAACCGGCATTCTAGAATCTAGATGATTCTCGTAATTTCGATATAGAAAAAAGGGGATAGAAATTTAAAAAAGGGTGGGCGTGAAGCTCTTTACGACGATAATTCTTAAATTCGCTTGGATAAACTCAATCTTTAAATAGCAAAAACTAGAACAAATTTTGAACAAATTATGGACTATAATTTCTGTAATATAAGAAATATATTTCTGACCGTATAAATAAATATGTCGTGAATGACGACAAAATTTGTTGAACCATATTTGTTATGAACTGGGAAGGATTATGGTTCATTGAATTTCATTCAATTTGTTAAGCAAAATCATTTTCTTTAAGGACTCAGGCAAATTTGCAATTAAGTTCAGGAACTGAAATGGCAATTTGCACTTCTGGGCATAAAATCCGGGGTTTGCTTCTAAATTCCTTGTTTAAGGACGCGAGCAGATTCGATATTTAAGTCAGGAATAGATAATGGAAATGAATTAAACATTATAAATCAGGGGTGCCCAGAATGAGCTTACGAGCGCGTGGAAGCCAAAAAGAAATAGAAAACCGATTTTTGTTTGTGTGTGTGTGGTCGTTGCTGTCTCAAGAACACGCTCGCGAAGCGATCGCTGACAACGCATAAGCAACATTGTTGTTGCGTTCGAGTTTGTCGGATGCATAGGAGAGAGGCCCAAATGAAATTGTTGTTGCAGACTTTCGCTCGGAAAGACAGAGAGGAGAGCACGCATATGCAATTGTTTTTGCTTTTTAGATTCTTATGGCCGCGTGAATCGTATGCGCGCGGGCTATTTCTTTGCGCAAAGCAAAAACAAATGCGTGGCTTGCGGATTAGGCTTGTGCACCCCTGTTATAAATTATGGCATTGATTTCACAACTTGACCTCATGGTAGCCACTGTTATTAATAGGAATTTGCTTTCCTTCTTTTTCCACCTCCCTCTTCCCCCACTGTTATCCCTTTGTTAACCCACTGTTATCAAACTGTTAACCCACTGTCAACCCACTATTAACCAAGTGCTAGCCCCCTTGCATCCTTCCACTCCACACACCCACAAACACACACAACCCACCTGCTGCTACGTTAAAAAGTAAAAGCCGGTGACTTTGCAAATACAAAGTGCAAAGACAATGGCATACCCAAAAGAATCTGTCGCAAGGACATAATTTTTCTACTTTTAGTCACCCAGTCGAACGTTCGTAAAAGAGATTCGCTCTAAAAAGTCAAAATCTACACTTAACCCTCTAGAACAGAGTTCTCCAGCGATAGCCCCTGGGGCACGAACATACTCGCCAATTCACACCGAATGCTTGCCGAAGACATGCATAACTGTGTGTTAGAGAGAGACACAGTCACATTTTCGCGCTCTCTGCTTGGGGAACCCTGCTCTAGTGCCCAAGACCGAGTCTGGACGGCTTGAATTCATTGAAAAAACAAAATTATCTGTTTAAAATTTATTTTTAACATAAATTAAACCCAAAATTCATTTTTTTTATTCAGAAAAATGTTTTCTGAAATACGAATTTGGGCATTAAAGGGTTAATTTCATAAAATACGAAATTTTAGATGCCTTTCAAAAGATTGTAAATTTCACAAAAAACAAGAAAGAAAGTCGGTCAAGCCCGACTATAACATACTCTGTACCCCTACACTCGCATTTGCTCAGGAGTCAAACGGCCAGTTAACACCCCGCGCACAACGCGGTGCGCTCTCTAAGTTTCTCTCTCTCTCTCTCTTTCTCTCTCGCACTAAGATTGCCTGTGTTGAACGGTTAGGGTATGCTGCTGTGGTTATTGGTGGGGGGGGTGGGTGGGGTTAAGTGACCGTTTTTTGCCCATAACTTGAGTATCGTTCATCCGATCTTTATCATTCCGTCAGCAAATCGATAAATAATTTTGTTTACAAGGTATCTCTAGAAGGAACGAACGATCTATCTCCAAAACTGTAGGAGATATGACGTTTTTTCCAAATTTCGGGGGCGCGAGGGGGCGTGGCAAAAATTGAAAATAAACTTGATCTGCCTGCAAGTATAAGAAATATATGTCCCATACATGTCAAACCTCTATCTCTTACCATCTCCGAGATCTCTTCGTTCATACGGACGGACGGACAGACGGACATCGCTATATCGACTCGGCTGTTGATGCTGATCAAGAATATATATACTTTATAGGGTCGGAAACGATTCCTTCTCCCTGTTACATACTTTTGCACAAACTTAATATACTCTATGTACCTTCGGTACAGAGTATAAAAATTAAGGAAACATCTTGACCCCAGCACACCAAATGACATTTTATTGAGAAAATTCTCTGATGATTGAACTGTTGGAAGTTTATGAAATAGTTATACGATCAACCAGCCTCCTTTGTGGTGTTGTGCGTGTCTTATTTTAGAATCGTTATGATGAAAATCATAACTTATTGACCTAGAGCCTGCTAAAAATTCTAAGAAAATTCTAATATTTTTTACAAATTCCATCGCAGATAAGTCGATTTGAATCAATAACACAGGTATACAAGCTTTTGCACCAGAGAAGATAGCCAACTTTCTATATGTATTTTTGGCCGCTGAATTCAAATCAATTGTCCGTTTTCGCCCAGCACGTTTACGAGATAGTTGCTTAAACTTGTGGTGAGTGAGGTTTGTTTACATTTGTAGGTCCGGTGGCCACATTAAGAAACCATTTCAAACCAATTTTGTTTTAATGTAAGCTGCATTCTGTAACGCTAACAGAATAGCTATAAAAGAGACCTAAAAAAAATGGATGCTCAAATATTGGTTTTTTCCTACAGAAGTGATTGGTCAAGTGGACACAAAGAGCCGTCTTCTGTGACGTCTCGGTTGCTACCGAAGTATAAATTGGTCGTTAATCTCTGGTATGTTTCTGCAGGCATCAAACTTTTTTTACTTGAAACTTTTTTCCCAAAAAACATTAAAATAACTTCGAACATCAATGAAAAACCAAGAAATATGCAAAAACCTTGAACACAGTCTGTGTGAATTGATGTTTAGCATGGTATTGGCGAGAACAAACGTTAAAGAGCGAAATTTAAAGTTCGGGAGGGAGAAACGTTAAATTCACTAGTAATGCCCCTTTCGTTTTAATAGGAAATTCAGTTATGATAGGGAATCTTTAAAACTGATTGTCCTGCATCTAATGGATACAGGCTACACCTATGTATAAAACTTTACAAGATAAGTTGATAGAACAATTCCAGGGCTTGAGTTACATTTTGGGTTGACTTTATCGAGTGGGTATTAATAATCAGGTGCTATTTAGAGTATCTAACATTCGTTGTATCAACTTAAATAAATTTCAATTTTTGTTTTTGTTTTCTTTTTCATCTGCTTGCCATCTTTTCTGACATTGTCTGTGCCTCTCTGGGGTTGCAACAGAAATTTTAATGTCAGGATCGACGACAAATGAGATGTGCAGGCACAGACATAAAATGGAAATGGCCATGCGGCTATGCTGCTGTTGCCTTACTTATTGCAATTGCGTGCCAAGAAATATTTGGGCTAATATGAAAGTGCGTGCATAGCACATGCAATTTACGATTGAAAGCAACCGAATAATGCATGAAAAGACAGACAGATTCGACAGTGTTCAAGGTCAGCGAACGATTGCAATCGTTTTAGAAACACTTTGAAAACGCCAAAAAAAAAAAGAAAGATTAATTAATAAAGATACGAAAAAACAGACACAGGGGAGAAATAATTTATGTAGTATCAGCAAACGTCAACACCACGACGAAAAAGTAAAACACGTTAATGTCCAAACAGCGGGCCACAAAAACAAAAAGAAATAATAATTATTATAAATAATTATTAGAGCGCAGTGGCAGTTATACAGCAGAGCCGGCAAAAACTTAACGCTGAATAAGCCATAGTCATATAGCCATAGAGCAGACATCTATTGTTATACACACACACTGACATAGATGTATACACAATTCTGCGTCTGGTTTGTTTTTGTGTGTTGTTTCACTTTTTTGAGAGCATAAACTGTGAACGCTTTTAGCACATTGATAGGCTGTAGAACAGTGGTTGAAAAATGGAAAAAAATATTCCAAAATTTAGTCATTTTTGGATGTGGCTTAAACTGGGCTACAACTATTATATTGATTTCACAGCTTAAAACTAAAAAGTTTGTTTTTACTAAGACCAACTTTCAAACACGGTTTTAAACGGTTCCGACATGTTAGCAATGTGCAGTAAAAAGAAGATTTAGCGACAAATTTCAGCTTAATACCAGAGCCCGCAAAAAATGGTGCTTTTTTCAGGCTGTCTGGCAAAAAACAGTCACCCCCAGACACGATGAAAAGGGGCAACGAAATGAAATGTCACCTCTGCTCCATCAATCGCACTTTTTGAACATTTGTTTCCATGAGACACGTTTGCTGGGCAGTATCTGCCAAAAGTGTCTTTTGCTCTTGTATGTGTGTTTCGCGTGTGCCTCCGTAAACTGCAAGTTTGTATGTGTGCTTGTGTGCAATCTTGTCTCTCTTCCTCTTTTAAGCTTTGCCTGCAATGAAATGTGCAACAACCCGTGCACGCAGAATAATAACACAATAGTTTTTCGAGAATTACGCAAATATATTAAGTTCGCTCCTCTAGAGATATACCACAGACTAGGATATCTAGACGGAACGATTTGTCAAAAAGTTGTCAGCTGTTTGCTCTCACTTACGCTCTCTGGCTACATTTGGGAATACAGCCGTCTCACTTTAATCACTGTGATTTCCTATGTGGCACTATAAAATATCTAAACAATGTATACAGGGCACTTAAACAAGTGAAATGATCTCTAATACTCATTGCTCCATGGATCTACAAATCAAGTGAGACTTTATTCGACTGGCTCGTCGATTGCCATGACATTAGAGTCACTGGTTCCTATATCCCTTCCTCATTGTTAAGCCGAGAGACTTCATGTTGACTTGTACCGGTACTTCTCATTTCTCATTCTCAGGATTGGGGAAACCCAAATAAAACCCAATAAAATCATATCTCGTTCATTGACCAAATCTTGATTCCTTTCTGCTGAGTTTGAATACTCTCCCACCACGTTCTGAATTCCGCGAATCTTATCCCGAATCATTCGACTGGCTCTTTGATTGCTATGACATTAGAGCAGTGGTGTCCAAACTCACACAAACAAACATTGCGCATGTGTGCCTAGCAGCGAAACTCGAAGTAGACTTCACAACAAACAATTGCCACGAAAAAATGCCTCTTGAAGTAAAACAAAAAGCCGAACACGCGCATCGTGAGAGAGCAAGCCGCCGAGAACACACGAGTTCTCTCTCTCTATATATGTGTCGGCTGCGACGCCGGCAGAATTTGGCTTGCCAACCACGCGTGGCTGCCTTTCAAAATTTTGGACATCGCTGCATTAGAGGCAAAGGGTCTTACAAAATGTATAACGCAACAAACAACACAAAAGACACTTTGCGCTGACACTTTGCTCGTTATGCTCAATTGCTTAAGATCAGCTGCTGAGAGGCGAACGAAATTCATCAAACAGTTATCCTAAGACAGCTTCGTGTGTTTCTCTCATCTAGAACAGCGTTGGTCAACGAGAACGAGGCCAAAAAGTGAGAGTGTAGCAGCTTCGATCTGACCGCATCAAAGGCTAGCCATCGACTGAAGGCATGTTTACTCTCTTGGCCTCAGCTTTGGCATGCGTTCGGCTCGTGCATGTGTAAATAGCGAAATGTCTTCGGCCCCTGGGGTAACCGGTGACCATCGCTGATCTAGAACAATGAAACAGAAAACACGAGAAAAACAAAATCAAGTGTTCTGTTGAGAGATTGAGCGAGTCTGTTAAATTAGTCCGTCATTTTGGTGAACAGACAGCATTAAATTAAATTAAATGCTTAATATCATTAGAAACACAAAAAGTTTGGCTCGACGTCGGGATCAAGACTATCAGTCAAGCTTCCATTTTCACTTTCGCAAAAGTTTTGCGATTTCAAACCGCTTTTTTTGACCTAATTTGGACTGAAAATCGAAAATAAGAGCATGGCTAATACATTTAAATTTTATGGGATCGAAAGTGAATACTTTTCAGCATTAAAAACATTTATGAAAAATAAATTTAAAATCACAAAAATTTGTCGATTTTCCAACCACTGTGCATTGCACTCTCTCAACTGAAAATCAAAAACTAAACTCGACTTCCCCCTTACACTTTCCATATTGTAAATTTTCCATTGTTTGTGATTAAAGTTATAGCGTTCATTTTGTGCTTAGTATGTACTTAGATGCAAATGCACAGATAAGCCCGCTGTTCGTTCATTAGACTGCGAGTTGCCTCTTTACGTTGGTTCGTGTTATTTCGATATGCATAAATATGGCAAAATTACAGAATTTATTGCACTTTCCTTCAACACCAGCACCAGCTGGAAATGCACATGATTTTGGAATTTGCAACTGACAGTGGGCGTGGCCAAGGTGTACACATTTGCATAAAAATTGCACATTTGTTAATCTTGGGCCTTCTTTTTTTTTTTGATTTAATGCGCCTTCATTATTCAACACTGAAATGCTCAAGTGCCGTTACGTACATACAACAGCTAACCAAACCAAACCAAACCTCTTGCGGTTGTCTCGTCTACCGTTTTTATTTGTAGTTGTTGCTAAGCAAATGTACAAAAAAGTTAATAAACTTTTATTGCGCAAAAAATGCCACTTACATTTATTATAATTGCGCAAAAGAGTTGTTGTTGTTATTTCTGTTGCTGTTAATAATTTGCCTAGTTTAAGTTCGCAGTTGAATTTTCATTTGATTCAAACAAACGAAAGTTGTTATAATTATACAAATGTATCTTTATGTATATAAGCAATCCCATTTTGTTGTTGTCTTGCCTTTTGTTGAGTCAGCAGTTCAGTGCCAGCATCTTTGGTTTAGGGTGAGTCCGGACCGGGTGAGTCAATTCCTGCAGTCAACAAACCTAAGGAGAACAAGTCCCGGATGGTCTACCGAGTTCAATGATCTATTTACAGCTAAACTCCTTTATACTGACTTGGTGCACATTCTACTTTAATGCAGCAGGAAGAGGGTTGTGCTTTCACACTTCTCTCCTAATAGTGAAAAAGTGGCTTAATCAATATTAAACGAGAAGGCCAAGCTAACTTCGTCTGGGCCGAAGATTTTATACCCTTACAAATGCTGTTTCTGAAAAAATCAATCAATAAATTAAAATCAAACATTTTTCTAACTAAAACCCATTTTCCGACAGATAGTCATCTATATGATTTCGGCCAAATTTCGCGAATCTTTTTGAAAACATATCAAATTAAGTTAAATTGTTTCTCACTAAGACTCATTTTCCTACCGATCAATCCTATGGCAGCTGTAAGGTATAGTCATCCGATTTGAAACAAACAGACAGTCGGACAGGCGGACGTACAAAGCCAAATCTATTCAGCTCGTCGCGCTGATCAAGAATATATATAGTGAATGGGGTCGGAAATGAATATATCTATGCGTTGCAAATTTCTGGCCAAAATTATAATTCTCTTAGCAAGGGTGTTAAAATCTAACGAAAGGGAGCTACAACAAAAATTAAATTTTGACTTCATTTGTCAACTCACCAACTCACAGAGGAGGTCTAGTTCAGAATTAGGTTCGAGATTTCTTTTTAAATTTAGAAGGTTCGTTTCGTGGTGTGGTTTTAGAACCCAAAAAAAACCAGGGCCGTTGTATGAGTGCTATTTTATGGTTATATACTATTTAGATTGAGAGAAGCTTGGCCCTGGCCCTCCTGGAGGTGCTGTTTGAGCCAATTTTACTTTTTACTATTTAGAATTGATCGTCCTTTGTTTCTCTAATGGTATGGTAGCTTCTCGTACGTTTTTTGAAAAGAAACTTGAAGCCACTTGCATTGAATGCTTCTTCTGCGAAAAACTTTTATAGGATTTACTGGTTTCATCGTTTTAAAAGTAACGATTTTGACACCAAAAACAAAGAGCGCCATGAGATGCCATTAAAGTTTGAGGATCGTGACTGGGGGGAGTATGTTTTTGGACCAAAATCCATGCCAAACTCAACCGGAGCTATCTAATCTGTTGGAAGTGACACAACAAGGTCGAGTGCAAACTAAAATCAAGATATGTCAAATAACTTTTTTTTTGCAGATCCGACACTTTGGAAGCACTTTAATGGGATAACCCACCCGATTTAGTCACTTGATTTTGCTCCTTCCGACTACCACTTCTTCCGGTCATGGCCTGGCCGAGGAGCCCCCCTCTCTTCTTACTAAGAATCCAAATCTTGGATTCATTCTTAGATCCTCAGAGCACAAAATAATATATCCAAGCAGAATCCGTATGCTGGTTAAAATAGGGGAGTAAGTTAAAGTTAACGATGGACAGTTCTTTGAGTAAAGAACGTTGCATCAATTTCTCAAAATTTCGGGAGCTCGTTCTAAAAAGTGATAAACAAAGGACATGACCTAAAATATATCGAAAACCCTGTTGTGCCTGAAGTTATTCTTGTTTCAAAGTGTTGCCCCATTCTGGAGACCTCTGCTGGCCATGATGTCATAAAATTATACGTCTCTTTTTTGAACGATTGTCAAATTTAGTATGCTTGATCCAACACTAACAAATCTATTAAGAGGGTATTCTGCATGTGGAAAATTTTTTTTTTCGAATTTTTTTGCCTTTTTTCATAGCTTGGATTTTTGAGAATATCGCCTTAAAAGGATTTTTTGAAATTCGAAATACTTTATAAGATATACAGCCATGCTCTCATTTTCGCTTTCGCACAAAGTTTGCGATTTTGAATCCAAATTTGGTCCAAAAACAGGTTTGAAATCGCAAAAGTTTTGCGAAAGTGAATATGGGAGCATGGCTGATAGCCTTTTTTGTCGAACAATGTCTTCGCTAAAACGAGTCATTTTTGAGTTTACTTCAAACTTTAAACGCATTTATCTTGAAAATACGTTTTCGAACTGGCGGCCATGATATCTCCATTTACACTGAACCGATTTTGATGAAACTAAGTGAAATAGACGCAGAATTGTCATCATTCTGGTCTGACCCTCAATCAAAATTTTAAAAAAATTTTCCTTTTTTTTACACTAAACTACAAAAAAAGGGCCAAAAATCGACTTTCATTTTTCAATACCCATTTTGTAAAAAAAAAAAAAAAATCACAAAATTTTATCGAGGATCAGACCAGAATGACATTTATACTGATTATAACCTCGTTTTTACTTTTCATTTCAGACAACCTGGAGACAAGAAATCGTGGCCGCCAGTACTATACATATTTTTTTGGACCCACCACTTTGACGGCCGAGAACTTTTTGAACAGCCCTCATATCAAAGCAGAAAAATTTTGTTGTTTACTTTAATCTGTTTGTAACACAATAATAAAGACAGAATTGTAAAACCTCTTTTCGTTTTCAAATAAGATTTTTTTTTAAAAAGCTCCAAAAAAAGTCCAAATTTTTAATTCTGCTAGACCCAGTTATGCCTATAAGAAATAAACTTTACCTCGGGAAAAAAAACCTTACTTGAACTTTAGGTATTTTATAAGATGGAACTTTAAATCAGAGGTCGCAAAAATCGGTCCCCCGTTTGCCTTTGTCAGAAAACGACAGCTTTCTTGCGACCACATTGAAAAGAGGTACCGATACAACCTTTAACTACACTCTCTGCTTCTATTTGGTTGTGAGAGGAGAGAACACACATTTTTTTTATTTTTTTCCTCTTAGGTCTTTTTGGGATCGTTTGGCCTAATTCCCGAATTCAAAAGGTCTTCTTCGTATGTATGCATCGGCTAAAGATGCGCGTTCTCTCGTTCACTCTCGCATAGACTCTCTCTCTGCTTATGTTAAACTCTGGAGCAACTCTTGAGTCTGCAACCTTTTCAAATAACATTTTGAGAGTTTAGTCTTCGAGAAACACGCAATTTAAGACCAATTGACTGAGTTGGGCCTGTTATTCGGTTGCTGTCAGACCGATCAGTGCTATGTGGTCAACCATAGCCACTTAACAGTGAGCGCGATATCAGAACACATTCGGTTGCAGGAAGCCCGGGCCTCTTTTATATTTGGTTTTTCGGTCAGTGACGAGAGCAGAGCGAACTGAAAAAAGGGTTGAGAGTTATTTACGAGCTATGCTTTAAATTCTACTGTGATCAAAAAATTCCGGTAAATTTGAATTTAAATTTTTTTTTGGGATTCCGATAGCGACAATTGATTTTAGTTTTTAATTTGGCAACTCTGTCACTGACATCTGTGCAAAATTACACGTCAAAATTTTTATTAGTGTTTCAGATAATTCTGTTTGTAAACAGTTGAAATAAAATTTTTCTATTTTTATAATATCTGAAACTATTCAACAACGCAGTTTCCTTAAGAATTTGTGTTGAAAATGTTGCAGAAGGACTTCGGTGAGCAAGCTCTATCGAAAACAAGATTTTATGAGTGGTACAAAAGACGAGGCACTTAAAGGACGATCATCAACAGCAACTGATGAGCTACACTTCAACAAAGTCATCGATTGATAGTACGAAACCTTACTGACCTTGTTGGAATATCGAAAGGAACAGTGAAAACCATTTTGAGTGATGTTTGGGCCTCAGAAAATTAAAATCACGTTTGGTGCCAAAAACGCTCAATTTCATTCTCGTAATTCGTGATCATTTCGCCAAAAACTCGTGCAATATCGTTTTGCAAACACCGTATTCGCCTGACTTAGCATCATGTGACTTCTGGTTATTGGTTAAAATGAAGAAACCGCTCCGTGAGATACAAACCGAATCGAAGAAGGAATTGAAGGCTGTACCGAAAGAGGACCTGGCATCATGTTTTGAAAATTGGAAAAAACGTTGGCGCAAGTGTATTGCATCCTGGGGGGAGTACTTTGAGGGAGATAAAATGAATTTACAAAAATAAATAAAGATTTTTTTTTGCCTACAATTTTTACAAAATTTCAAAATTTCGCTTCCTTTTGTTCTAATTGTTTCATTACTTAATCTGATACGATTTAGGTACCGGTTTGTTTGTCTATATCTGATTAAGTTTGTGCTAAATAGAGACAAACTTATTAATGAAAGCGGGCAATCCGACCTGGACAAACTTAAAGACGCCAGAACTATAAATATTAAATATTAATTCCTGAGTTTGTCGATTTTTTTCTTAACATAATTCAGTTTTTTAATCGACAGTTCCAAGTCAATTGATTGCTTTCATTCCCACACAGCAGCTGTTTCGAATCAAGTTGGCTGCACTTTGAAGTTTGATTAAAATTTGCATTTACCCACACTCATCATCAAAGACCAAAGCCAACATTATAAAACTAATTACATCAAATGAATAATTACACCGTACAATTAAACAAAATGTGCAGATAATTACACAAAAGGCAGCATAAAGACAAAGCGCACTCGCCCACGCAATGACGACATCTAAACAGATCAAGACTTCTAATGCCCCATAAAAAAAAAACAACCGAGTAAAATGAGCAAAAGCCCAACGGCAATATGCCACACTCTAAAATAAAACAACGAAAAAAAAAAAACGAGTCAATGAACTCATCAGTCTATCGTCTCACTGGCCAATTTTTATTGCCACAAACTGTTGTATACTTTTCAATTTTCTGTAATTGTGGCGAGTTGTTGTTGTGGCCGTTGCTATTTCAAGCTTTCAATTTACTTCAGTTAAACGAAGCGTTGAATTGAAAGCGAGCGAGCTCAGCCCAGCTCTTGTCCATGTCCATAATTTGCTAATCACATTTGGCAAATTATGTTGTAAGCAGCTGCCGCACATCACACAATTGTACAATAATCAAAAGCGATCGCTTCAGGGCGACACACACAATCCAAACTTGACATCAAGTTGACAAATTTCCATGTTCAAATGATCCATGAGCAGAGTAAGTGGAAAGAAAGTCACGCCAGCCACCAAATAGAGATATATTCAATGCCAACTGGGGAAACGAACAGTTAAGCCCCAACTAAACACGCAAAAGAAAAGTCGCATGAATCATATGCAAAAGTTGCGATTCAACACGTTTATATAGTAGACCCAGCCCAAACGACGCAACAACACTATAAATAATTAATCTTGATTTGTTCTGGAATGAATTTTGGGTTGCTTGGGGAGACGACGCCTAAAGGTAAATGACCAAAAGAACAAGAGGGAGAGGAGCAGCCTATATGTTTTTTTGTCGTGCCGCCAAGCGCGCCAAAATGGATTAATTGAATGGCCTGCTCTTTATTGATGATCAAAACATCATTTGGAGGACATTGCCCAATGTTTGATTTATACACAACATGTTTAAGAACTGGTCTTAATACCCACAGATCAATTAGGGGGAGATGACATTACAAGAGATTAACTTTAAGTAGAGGGGGGCGACTAGCTAATGGTTACAAGCTATTTTGTATAGGTTTGATTAATCACTTTTAAAGCATTTTGTAGGCATATTTTGAACAACAAATTCTGTTAGGATTAGTTTGTTAGACGACAACAGATTAAACATTTGTGAAATGTTTGCAAAACTTGAATAAAATTACCAGGGCAAACGAGAATCATATCAGAAAGCTAGTGGGTGGGTAAAAATAAAATAAAATCCAAACTAGAAAGGAAAAGTTTAAGAAGTTTTTAAGTTTACAACTGACGCCAGCCACTAGCTTGTAAAGGCGACATCTGCTTAAACACTAAAAAAAAGCTTAAATGTTCCAAAAGTAAGGGACAAACTCACTTAGTAGTCGCAACAGATTACCAGTGCGCCGCATTAAAGTCAACGGGGGGGTTTAATGTGAGCTTCTGCCACAATGGCTTGATCAGCGTTAAGCATCGTCTACCATGGATCTTCAAAAGAAAAGCCACTACTGCAAGGTTGTGATTCCCTTCTTGGTGAGGAGCGAGTGCTAATTTCTCTTTCGAACTCTGGGTCATGGAATATACCCGTATTTGGGTGTTAACCCTTCAGTTTGGCTCAGTACCATAGCTCTCAAATAAGTGTCAACACTTTTTTCAATTAAATCAGCTCACTGACAAAACAGAAAAAACGAAGAACGCACGATCTTTCACTGAACCGAACACTTTATTTTCCTCCTCTTGTGCTCATTGTTGCGTATTTTCAGTTAAGCAAAACAGACGAGTCTGTCTGGCAAAACAACTTAAAGATACACTGAAACACACACACACATGAGTTCCACTCACAACCATGCATACATACGCAAAAGACACTTTCCCAGTCGGACTTGTAGGAACGTAGTTCCCAAAAGAATGCCATCTGCCACTGTTCTTTTTACAAGGAAGATTGCGCTACCAATTTTTTCAGTCTTACAATCTGTATGAAAACGAATGCACGTTCCTTTTCGCAGTGGGTTAGAAGCGAAGAAGTCTGCATAACATGCAAACGTCCCTTCTAATGGCACGCATGCAGCATGCGTTCTTTTTGGAAACCATACCAGCATGCGAGCAAACACCACGTTGTTGAAGTTGAACCTACAACAACAACCCATGCAAACGTCCCTTCTATTAGAACAGTTCCTGCTGCGTACCGCCCCTGTATAAAAGCAAATGGAAGATTGCATGTCTTTGAAACTACTTCTTAGTGACAAAAGAACTATACCAGATGTGCTTCTGGCATGCAGTCAAGTCGGATTGGTACTAACACACAGTGAAGCATGACTTCGGCAAGTATTCGGTGTGGATTGCCGGGTGTGTTCAACCTCCAGGGGCCATGGCTGGAGAACACTGCTTTGGAAGTTTGCTCTCGACAAAACGGTCAGTGAAAGACATGAGCAAAAGAGAATCGAAAAAAAAATCCCTCTTTGGTAATGCTAGAGACGCTGACAATTTGATCAGAGCCCATTCTTACTTACATAGCTCAGGAAATCGCGCTCGTTGAAAATTGTCAAAGCGCTGTGTCAGAGCGAGTACTGAGACAACCAACAATTCGATCTGACAATGTACATGGACCTGCCAACTCGTTTTTTTTTTAAACAGCTGTTAATTTGTCGAAGGGGGAGTCTGCGAAGTTATGAAACTTGCTTTGATAATTGTCAGAGCGTACCTTTAGAATATTCGCGGCACAGAATGACAAAAACTAAAGCAATACGAAGACCTTAATAACCAAAACATACAATTATTTGGTCAACTGCAGAGGGGGACAAACAAGTGGAGCTGATCAAAGTGGGCGAGTCGCGAACCAATTTTATGGAATCTGGCCAATAACGTATTTCGACTACAACAGCAGCTGCATCACTTGTGCGTGAAGAATCCTTCTCTGCTATGCCATTTGCACAATGTATGCACACCACCCGAGTCTAAACCTTCGCAAACTCCACAGCCCACGGAACGGCCCTACAGCCAACGGCCAAGCAGCCCTAAGCTGTAGTCTCCACAGCCTATTATAGTAGTGGCTCCTTTCGCTTACTGTGGTAGCTTCCGTTGCTACTGTTGTGGCCACCTTTAACTCCGTATTCATCTAGTTTATCCTCCTTTAATACGCCCGGCGAGTATGATCCGCCTCCAGTCTATTTAGCTGGCTGTGGCTATTGAAATATTGCCTCGTGAGTTTGAAAGTGGTGCCTGTTGCCCAAGTCAAGCCATGCAGCTGTTTTTGTCAATGTGGCGTTGCGAATAGCAAAGTGATGAAGATTCGTCAGTGGCCACAGTATCATGCTTCCGAGCCCAAAATAATAGGGAACGAAGCTAGTGGAACTAGGCCATACCCCACAGTCAAACATGACTTCCATGAAAGCAGACCATGTACATTGCCGAGCATCCAGGGACCATGGCTGGGGAACTCTGCTTTGGAAATTTGCTCTCGACAAAACGTTTAATGAAAGACATGATCAAAAGAGAATCGGAAAAAGCTCTCTTTGGTTGAGTGCATCGTCTATTGAACAAAAACTAAAATGAATGTGTCTTTTCGTTCGCTCATTTCATTGTGTCCGTGACAGAAAGGTTTTTTGAAGACACGCAGATGGTGCTGACAGTTTTTACGAGCTCTGCTCAGTACTGAATCAGAACTGATTTGATATCAGTCATGAATTTAACACAGGCAGGGCTTACTTACTTCATATCTTTCGCTTAATCATGGATTTGAGTACTGAACTCAAGGGTGAGTCAGAATAATGTGCTTGTGTTTGTGAGCGCGAAAGAATTTAGCCAATTTACTTGCCTTCTGTACTCACCGATTCAAACATTTATTACATCGGCTCGCGTCCGTATGAATGTCATATGTGACTTCGGCCAAAGGTAGCTATGACTGTAAGGTCCTGCCATAGATGGTGTAGTATAAATAAGAAACCTTTGTTGCTTTGTGATTGTTAGGATCAAAATATGATAGTTTCATACATCAATGCCATCCCAAGATTAGAAACATCATTATTAAAGTCAGCAAAGAAGATAGTTTTTCGGGTTTAGGGTTTAGTATTGGTTTTTGTTCAGGGAAGAATCTTCAAATTCATGTCGATATAAAAAATAAAGAAAAGCAGAAAAAATTTCGGAGGTTAACTTGAAAGCTAACGATTAGGATTGTCAAATCTCAACTTGAGATCAAAAAAGGGACATAAAATTTATACAAAAAATTTGGAATTTCGTGTTGGTTGGAGAAAGCAATGAAGATGGTTGAAAGATGATTCGTAAGGCTCGTGCTGTCCCTTATGTTTCTTGAAAGTATTGTTGCAAAATGCGATTCCCACTTGCAGGACCAGCCATACAAAATTGTTTGTATAAGATGTCGCTTCTAGGTATTGAAGTTCTTTGATTACAGCAAGCCAAAGATAAGGCCAACAATCGATTTCTGAATTCGGGTCACCCTTAGAGCTGCACCAAATTTCAAATACGGATTAGGAAATTAAAACTCGTTTTTTATTTGCAGTCCGCGCTTAAAGATGACCTCTTTGTCTTTCATAACGATATAGATTGAAAATGTTACAAAAAATTCTGCTATGTAGCCCAAAAGTTGCCTACATTTTAAGGAATCTCTAAGACAAAGCTCAGACATTTTGAAAAACATCTAATGTTTTGATGTGTTTGAATGTTTTATGAAATGATTTCAAAACCCAGCCGCATATTCTCAAGAATTAAAAGGTCTCTTGGTTGGCATAGATTACCCAATCTTTATAGTTGATGTATGACCCTCACAGAATCTTATGTAATGATCGTAATAAGTAATTCCATAATTATTTTTTGCAGTTATTTGCATTCGCTTTACTAGGCGCGCACTATAGACCGCAAAGTCATCATTTTTTTTGGCCTTTTCGGTTTCTTCAAAATCCAATTTAAGTGGAATTTTAGTTACTTCTTCGAATTTTGTTTTATTTTTGCACTGCAGTATTTGTTTGACTAATTTGCATAATTTTGCACGCGAGAAACACTTGAAAAAAAAAACGATTTCGCATGCAAATTGAAAATTGATTTTCGTGCTTTATTTTCTGTTCATATTTTGGAGATTGCGCAAAAAAAAAAAAATGGAAGGTGTTGAAGGTTGCATTCGGTAACGTTTTTGTCTAATTTATGGGTAATCATAAATCATATTTTATGCACATTTTGAAACTCATTCTGATTGGCTTGATTGGGTGCTTACTTGCCGCTTCTATGATTGATTGATTGCTTGTTGAATTGCCCATGAGAGGCACCAATTGCCTTCAATTTGAAATTGAGAAGAATTCCCATGCTACCACATGGGTGACCCACGCAAATTAACGGCTAATATTTACAACTCTAACTCTGTTCCATTTTTGGAAGTAAAATGTGTGCCAAATATAAATCAAAACCATAATGAGCTATGGCTAACGCCCACCTGGATGGATGGATGGCCACAAAACAAAAGTGTGACCAAAAATAGCTCATGCCTAGACGATTAGCATCAGGCGTAGAGAGTCGAACGTGATGAGCTCCACAGAGGTGGAGGTGCGCGCCCAAGTTGCGTGACACTTTTGCCAAAGCGAGGACGCACATTCGAAACCTGGCTAATTGTTCACACCCGACAAATGGCCACACCCCAGTGGACTATGGGCAAAAATAAAGATATTTTCTCAATTATATTACAAGAAGTATGCAAAATTGCGTAGTGTTAAAAGTGCGTAACTGTTTTGTAACGAAAAGTATTGCACTTAAGACGTAATTTTTACCTGGACGGGACAATTTCCCAGCTGTGTACTTTGCGATCCCCCTCTAAAGCTGTTTAACCAATCCCTTGAGCTTGGTGACTTTTCTTTATTAGTGAAGGAAGGTTTAATATTCCCATTCATAAAAAAGGTTCCAATATACTTTTCTGACATACATAAACTTCCCAATTACAAAATTTTGGAAAAACCCATTTTTAGTCAATCTCTACTCGTATTTTCTTCCATAGACAATCAAGGGTTTCTTAATCAAAATCAAACTGATGTCATCTACACGGATTTAAGCAAAGCCTTTGATTCAGTTAATCATAATTTACTTATACATAAGTTATCTCCCATCCAACATTCTTTGCTGGATCAGATTATACCTTTCCAATAGATATTCCGCAAGTGCTTTCCTATTTAAATGATATTATGTACGTTGACGTGTGCGTAAGTAGATTTTTATTTTGTGAATCATTCGTGAAGTGAAAGAAAATTCGAACACGCTCGCACCCCTACTATATGCCTGATTTAACGATCCAGTTGCTCCACTTCTATTTCAAAGTGACTTAAACTTTCTGAGTGCTCTACTCTTTAATATTGCTTTCACACAACCAAGCCGTATCTCTAGATCAGCAATGGTCACGACAAGCCGTCTGGGGCCGAACGCATTTCGCTATTCACACGGACACAAGCCGAAAGCGTGCCAAGGCTTGTGACAAGAGAGTAAACAGCTCTTCAGACGCTGGCTAGAGTTAGATGCGATCAGGTGGAAGCTAGTTTACTTGGCCTTTTTTTCGCACACCAATACACTCTCACTTTTTGACCTCGTACCTACCCAGCCAACCAAGTTCGGAGCGCTCCAAATTATGTGTCTGAATAGAGCCGAGCTTGAGAGCGTTTTTGGAGTAAACACATAAATTTGAGGGTTTTCGGAGCATATTCAGTGCTATCTAGGCACGGGCTCATAATAAGCACTTATGTCTGAGCATTTCCGGATCTGCACTCTAATATGCGTCTGGAAAGAGCCTTTCAGTAGCCCTTCAAGTGTCTAGAAAAGTAACTTTTATGTGTATTTTATGAGGTTTTTCTATGCTTTATTGGGAGTGTGAAAGCACTTATATCTGTGTCAGAAAAGAGTCAAATTAGACTCAGAAATCTTCCACATTAACTGCGACCGGTTTCATAGAAAAAAACGCTCATTCCGGACTCTTTTTGTGCACATTATGACGGTGAATGCTCATAAAAAAGTGTCAGGAAAGTGTCAGAAAACGCACATATTGTTTGCTGGGTATAGACAAGGTCAGTGATTTGCGGTAATTCAAATAATATTTTCAAATTATTCCTCAAATTTTGAACCTGTGGAGATTATGATGTCTCTTGTTTTTAGAACAGTTTGATCTCGCGCGAACATTTCCATGACAGAAATGGGTATAGAGTACGAAAGCTATGTGCTCGCTCCGGCCAGTTTGGTGCCGGATGCTCAAAACCAATAACTACAGGCACATCAACACGCAGTAAAACTATATCTATTTACTGTACAGCCGGTCTATGGCAGCGAACATTCATTAGCCCTCCGTAAAAAGAAGTATGAGCTCCATATTTTAAATCTCTTTACAAATTCTTTATCGGGGGGGACATAGAAATCACTAGAGATTTTGCTATAAATGTTTACATTTCCAATTTCAATTGTACAATTTCATATGAAAAGGTAAAAATATATCTTCGGTTGCTAGATCAGATGGTGAATTTGAGCGATTTGGAATCTACTTGGCTTTGAACAGTCGGTTTCAATTCGCTTTCGACATATGATCTAATAACCGAGCTGTTTTGTGCCACTTCACATATAAATTCAAGCAGTTTCAATTTGAAATACAAGCGTTTATATGAAAATCGCTAGTAATTTCTGTGTCATCCAATTCAATCAATTATACGGAATTGATTTGGATTTAGTCACATCACTCATACCGATATCATTATATAACAACTAAACTTTCTTATTGATGCGGGTTCAGTCATAGCACTTATACCGATATCATTACCAAAATAAAGTCCACATTGAGGCAAAGCAAAGTACTCATCGAGGCAAAGTAAAGTCCTCATAGAGGCACAGCAAAGTCTTCGTCGACTTAAAGCCCTCATTGAGGCAAAAGCCCTCAATCTATCGAGGCACACTAAATCCCTTAATCAAAGCACCAGTTCTATCAAGCCAACACTAACAGCTTATCACAGCAAGCCACAGATGTTCTACTCCCAAAATCTACAAATTTCTCTGCAGCTCTGTCAAGGAACCGTTGGAGCAATCCTACACTGGCCTACAATTATATAATTGTTACCGCCGATACTGTCACCACCGATGCCGTCTTCACCACCATTTCCTACAGAATCAACTTCGTCTTCTTCTCTGTATGACAAAGTCACTGGGGTGGAAGTAGATGTAGCGGTATCAACGTCTCGATCTAGCAGCAACACACCATCTCTAGCCAAGTGTAAGCGCACACCATCTCTGGCACGCACACAACTCAGTATCTAGCAGCGTGGAGATACACACAATGACATTATAAGGAATTAATTAAATGAAGATAAGGGACAACAAATCTCCACAAACCCAATTTGAGCTTTAACAGCCACATTTCTGTAATTCAAAGAGATGGTCCAAAGAATTTAATAATCTTTACAATAACAAACTTCTTTACACTAATCTGGAATATTGTTCCTTCCTCTGGTCTACGCAGTATCTGACTTACCACCGAATTTGAAATGGAAAATACGAAATCGCAGCCTAAAAAATCGTCGTATTAAAGATGAAACTTCCAAAGAAGTTTTTTCTTCATAATTTATTTCTATCTTTTGACTTGATATTGGAGTGCGATAACATCAGGGTTGCCCAAGCTCACTCTGCACGCCGCGCATTCGGTGTTGTTTTACTCAAAGAGAGAGCTGCCGCGTATAGCATTCACGCATGCCTTATGGCTACGTAGAGCAACAACAAATTCATATGCGTTCTATCATCTCTTTCTTTCCGAGCAAAGATTTGGTGGTTCTATTTCTATTTCTTGTGGTTGTTCCCTGATATTTATACAATAAAGGCATTTCTTGGTTTATTTTGCCCATAGTACTATGCTGAAACTAATCTGTAAACAATTAAGTCGAAGGGTGACAGTCGCTGCAATGCATATTTCAAATTAATTTGCAACTTGTGTGCCCATTAAACTAATTAGGTTTGCCCACACAGATAAATTAATTAAAAACACATAAGCTTGGCCAATCGGGTTGAAAACAAATTTGTTTCACTCCAGCCACAGATGGAGCAATAAATTCCATAATTAAATCCGCTGCAGCTCTAAACAATTACTAATGGAATGGAAAAGTACAACCAGCCGGACACACTCTGTGCTGCTGCTGCTGATAAGAGGAAAAGTAAAATAAAACTAATGGCCGGGCAACGGGGCAACGCAACGAACGCATTTGACTCACTTTCACACAAACAAACAACAAAGAAAAAGGCAACAAACAAACAACACGAGGCCAGGCCGGCCAAAGGTGTATAAATTAAACAAATACCAATATGTATGCCAAATAAACGTACACAGTATGACCTCACTACAAGGGATAGACACAAACTAACTTTATCGTGGGTAGGTGAACAAAATGTTGTCATCATAACTGATAACCTTGTGTTTGTAATCTGTCCTGGTAGGTTTTATGGTTTTTGGGATTTCGTTGGAACGGAGTTGGTTGAAGTTCTAATTTCTAAGAATCGATTGGAGAATTCTGTTAAAACGTTTTTCCATCAAGTCAATCATATGAAGATATAGAGAAATTTGAATTTAGAAGCCGAATAACGCAATCGGTTTTTGGCAACATATGTAGACAACATTTTATGAAATTCCTGATCACATTCAGTCTGATTAAAATAGTCATAAATGCGCTTGTTTCTTGATCATAAATGATACTTTTGTCGGAAGAAAATGGTACCCTAGCCGCGACTCTTCGTGAAGAGTCGTTTATAGCCCCGTTTTCCTGATCAATTTCGACACATTTTCGATTCATTGTGCGAGTCTTTTTAGAGTTGATTTTTAATTAATCACATTTAAAGCAAAGGCATGAGTCATTTTTGAATGTTTCTTAAATCACACATGAAAATAATCGCTTTTTAATCATCAAAAGGGGTCGAAAAAGACTCACCATGGGTATTCTTTTTAAAATAATCTTCCAAATGCTAGGTGGGATTATACGAAACCGATTCCACATAAAATAAGCGAAATCAAAATTGGAAACTGGACTGTATGTTACATTTTTACTTCATGTTGTATTTTTAGCTTTTTTTGATTATGGTTGGTGTTGTTTTCTAATTTTTCTGAATTTTATAATCTTTCTTCTGATGAATTTTGAATTTTTCTTCCAAATAACTTCTTCTGCTTTCATATTTAAAATAATAAATGTAAATTATCTCGCACTCAAAATGGAACACAAGATTCGAGACTGTTCGCTAGGGTTGACCTAGAATCTTGTACTCCTCTCCTCTTTGTCATCCTTCCACGAAACCCAGTCGCAATGTCGTTCGCTTATTTAATTGTCGCACAACCCCATTGTGCATTGTTGTTGTTGTTGTTACTCTGTATGTTTAAATGCCAAAGACATGACGCCATATTTACAGAGATACGCAGAGTGAAAGAGAAAGAGGGGCAAGTGCGCCAGCTGACAACTGACACTTGACTCCGCTGAGCCACACTCGGGCCACTAACAGTAGTTATTTTACAATTGTACTCACACACATACATCCGTACACATGTTTTTACCGTTAGGGTGACAGTGGCTAACTTTTTCAATTAGAAAACTTGTGCAGACGGAAGCAAGAACATCAAATAACAAATGCAAAACATATTTTCAATTAGTTTAATCACTTAAAGAAAAAAATTATAAGAATTTTCAGCTGGCAAACAGGCGGGTGTGTCTATTGCATATGCATGAATGAGGATGAGGGCTGGGGGAGGGCGGACTGTTTGTCATATCAGCATGTGTAAGGCTAAGCCCCTACCCAGCTCAAGAGATACGAGAAAAGTCAGCGTTTTTAAGCTGTTCACTTATTATGTAGGCAGCTAAGCGTTTCTGTACTGTGCTACTTCAGTATGAGGAATTTATTCTTAAGTGTGTTCGTGTGGGTATTAGGATTAAACGGAGTTTGAATTTGGCTGAATAATGAAATCCGAAAAATGATTTATATGGGGAGAAGGATTCATTTTCGAACACATAAAGTATATATCAATATATTCTTGATCACGCGTATGAACAAAGAGATCTTAGAGATGGTAAGAGATAGAGACTTGACATGTAAGGGACATATACTTTTTATACTTGCAGGGAGATCAAGTTTATTTTCAATTTTTGCCACGCCCCCTCCCGCCCCCGCAATTTGGAAAAAACGTTTTATCTCCCGCAGTTTAGTAGATAGAAGGTTTGTATCTTCTAGAAATATAGTAATCAAAATAATATATCAATTTGCTGCAGAAATGAAAAAAATCGGATAAACTATACTCAAACTATGACTAAAAGTCAGTGCGAATCAAAGGTCAGTTTTGTAATGGTTAGTAGTGGCGCCATCTATTTGTCAGTTTTGAAATTCAAGTAGTGGCGCCATCTATTGATCAAGTTATGAACAAAAGAAAGTTCGCTGCAGCAGCGCAGCAGCAGCGCTGCTACGGCAGGTACAGAGTATTCTACAGTCGGGCTAGACCGACTTTCCTACTTGATTTTTATTGAATTTTAAAAAATGCCCAAAATTTGTCCCTCTAGACCAGAATACCCTTAGGGGGAAACAGAATCTTTCGAGCTAATTGATCGGTATACTTTATTCTAATCAGCACAGAGTGCTCGATACGATTTAGAGACTATGGATTGGGTCGTGCCGGACTCAGGTATAAAATAATGGGTCTGTCCAAAAATCACAATCAAATTTTTCACTTATTTTTATCAACACAAAGTTTAGTCGATTTTGTATGATTTATTTTATATTTAAAATTTTTTGTTGTGGAACAGATGAACATTTAGAAAATTAATTCTGAAGTTTAACAATTTAAAAAATTGTAATAGACAATAAAATACAGGCTGTGGCAGTTAGCCGTTAGCCTACCAAATGTGACTTGATGCTTTCCTGGTTTCCAGGACACATATCACCGTAGTCCATAAGGAAGCCTCGGCGATATTGCAGGCTCTCCCACAAGTAGGAATTAAGGGAGCTGGATTGGTTTTCCAAAGTGCAGAATCCTAAGTTCGTTCAGTATGGGGCAACGGGCAAGAATGTGTTCAGTGTCCTCCCTCTGTCCGGTATTGCAGAGTGTGCATTATCTGGGCATGGTAGTGTACGGGGTATAGTTTAAACCAGCGGTGGGCATGAAATTTGAGTTTTGGAGCAGCACAACAACAAAGACAGAAAAAACAATCGTTGTCAGCGACTCTCGATGGCGTCTTGCAGGCGCCATGCCCCGATTCGCTTTGACTTTGTTGTTGTTCACAATTTAAGAGAGTTAATTGCGACGCAGAAAGAAGCAAGGGCTTGCCCACCGCTGGTTTAAACTCTTCGGTTCTGGCTCGGAAAATAACCGATATGGTTGTGGATTCAAGGTCATCTTGAAAATAATTCCTAGTCGAAAGGTTGTATTGCAGTTGACTGTAGGTAATGCGGGACTGACTAGCTGGAGCTTCTGCTTCGTAACTGGCTCTCTCTCTCTGATGTGAATACTTCGTAGAACTTGATCTTGCCAAACGCTCCATGTGTTGTAATCGTTCAGATTGTAACTGATGTGTTCTAGTGCCATGGATTCCCCAGTGCGTTTTGGTCTCAAGCAGATACGTTGTAACAACTCTTGAGAGACGAGTGGATAGCATTCGCACTGTCTTGGTAACGTATTCGAAATGTATTTGCATGGTATATTGTAACATGGTGGGAAGTCCTGTTACTAAATGTATCGCATAGTTGGGGGAGTACTGGGTAGGTGGAACACACGTTTGACAAAAAACGAAGGAGCTTTTCTACGTCTTCAAATTGATCAACGCCCCACTCTTGAGCAGAATAGCACATAATTGCTCTTGAGGAAATTTTCTATATTTAAACAAGCATTACTCTATATAAATTTTAACGAGAGGATAATTAAAAGAATTTTACTACAGAGCGGTAGTCAATGGATTTCTGGATTCCAGCTCAAACCACGAAGAGCTAATAGTAAGAATTTCTTTTGCAAAGATTCCATTATATCTTCATGGTGAACCATTTACACAAGAATACAGAGTGAGCCAGAATGAAAGGATAATAATAAAGAATCAAACCGGATCCAGAGCCGGAACCGTATACCGAAAAGAACCGATCAAAGCTCAGAACCGGAACCGATATTTGTAATTTTTTGTGTACCGGTATCCGAGTACCGATATTTTTGGAACCGAAAAGAACCTAAGCATTGTACCTTTACAGTTTCGGTTCTAAGTGTAACAAGTAGACTGCAAATTCATATAATTGTTATCTTGAAAAAATAGATTTTGGTTACCAAATCTATTGTATAGTGAAATAGAAATCGCAAGAAAAGCTCTTTGAAAATAATGCATTCATATATGGAATTTTCCTAAACCCTCATTTTAATGCCATGCGAAAATCTAACAACAGAAAAGTTCTGCTCTAACTACTTTAACAGATACAGGAATGTTTCCAATTCCAAAAATGTTCCGTAAATCGAGTTTATTGATGTTCTGAATTCAGCAAACCGACTAGATTAGGTTCGAAATGACAAAACGTAAGCAAATCGATCGGAATTGGTAGCAGCGTTCTTACTTTTAAAAATGATCTGAATCAGAATTCGGAATAGAACAGATATATATTAAAAAATGTTATCCAAGTGCAACTAATCGAGAAAAGCAGCTCTGAAACAAATACTTCCTCTGAAAGTGAAGACGACGATTCAAATATGTACATATTTGAATGATGAGGAGAAACAAGACAAAACAAATAGTTCAGTATTATCAATAAACTGTTCAGTGGCATCAATCAAGGTTTTCCTGATCTCAAAACGTTTACGTTAAATAAAGAAGATGTACTTAAATGGTGATGAGAAAATTCGACAAAGTGTCTTAAATTGTATAAACTATCATAAGTTCTTCTTGCTTCGTAAGTAATCGTAGAACATTTATTTTCCGGGATGAAGCTTATAAATCTGCACTAAGAAATCGGATGGTTGCCAAAACAATTAACCCTCTTTCCCTAAATTTTATAGGCACATACCGGAACGTACCGTTAAACCGAAATAAAAATCCAGATACCGATACGGAACCGAATACCGAAATAATTTTAGAACCAAAACAGAACCTTTTACCGAAACATAAGAACCGGAACCAGACAGAACCGAAATCGGAATACGATACGGTTTGATTCCCTGGTAAAAAGCAGTGAACCCAGAGTTATACCCTTGGGGTATTCCGAAATTAACCTAGATACATTTAGTAAAGGAAATTTAACTGTTTTGGGTTCTAAGCTCAGTTTTTGAAACAACAACGTGGGATTCACGGAATCAAAAACCTCACTGAAATCAGTAAAAATTAAGTCAGTTTACATTTTACACTAAAAATGTGAACTCTAAGAGGTTAGTGGGTAGTAGATCGTCGCTTCTGAGATTTAAGCGGTTCGAACTTTAGACCATAATGGTGCTCTTAATAGATCCAAGCTGATATAACAATAAAAGTATAAAACAATTTTAGTGTTTTCCATTTGTTGGATTTTTTGAACCGCTTTCCAACATTTGACTCACTTTTGATTGTCTTGTATCTCTACATGTTTTATTCCACTTCCTTTGTTTGATTAATCATTTCAACTTCTTGTCGCCGGGTTTTGGTTCCTGGTATTATGATAAGTAAATATTAAGCTTTTTTTTTTGTTTTTATTTTTTTTTTTTTGGTTTGGTTCAGACTAGGGCGGTGAATCTACAAATGTTTTTCATTGATCGATTGTGCTGATTCTTTGAAACTATTAAGTAAGGTAATATTGATAAAAATAGCAGCAATTTTCACACACAATTTCCCAGAAATGTTTCTAGCACCTTAATTGGAACATAATGATCTCATTCGAGTTGAGTGAAAATTTGTAGCTGGGAAAGCGGAGCTGCCAAAGAGAAAATCTTTAATGGCCTGCCTGTTGGTTGGCTAGTGTTTCTATTGTCTTTAAGTAGCTGGCTGCCAAAGATAAGGATTAAGTATTGCAATAATATGACGCATTTCTAGCACTTGACTTTTGGCCAAATGGAATGCCCACGCTTCAATTTCAGTATGTTTCCATCGACGGCGTCATTTGATAAATTTGTTTAATTTAAAACATTTGCTAAGGCAGTGAGTCATTTTACCCCCTCTCCCTCTGCTCTCTTTCCCCATATGCAAATTGGGTTAATAACATATTTTGTGATGTTTGTTTTTGGCATTAGATGACTTTTCGCTTTCGCTGCATTTGTTTTTACACTTGTTATTGATTTTTGTGCTTAGCAGAGGGGCAAATGCAAGAGCTAACGAGAGATGGAGAGAGAGAGTGCGCAAAAAGCCGCCAAAAAATACGGTAAACTTGTTATTGTATTTTGTATGCGGCAAACAAGAGAGCCGAGCTTAGAGCTTCCTACCCCAAAAATTACGCCTGCCCACGCATACACATGCATACTTAGGGCGGGGAGGGGGGAGACCCAACACACAGCTGCAGCGGCGCTGATTTATTGATTTTTCACTTACTTCAACTTTTTCTTAACGCTTTTTGGCCCATTACATAAAATATGCGTAGATGATATAAAAATATGGCTAATTGGGGCCATCAAATTAGCACCTTTCTTTGTGAAGAACAAAAAGTGGGCAACACCTGCAGCAAATATTTATGCTTGTATGCGTGAGTAATTTTTTGCTTTCTTATTATGTTTTTTGCAACTATAATTTCTAGCTGCCCTTGAGTCTCATTTATCTACCTGCCTTTTGCACACACACAACACAATCAGACTCACATCGATACAAAGGCAGAGACGTAGAGGCGGCGAAGACGACGCCAAAAACCCACACAACTGCATTTTTGTGTATACTTGACTGCTACTTACTTTTGTTGGGCAAGCAATTTGCAGGAAAGTGGCTTTAACTAAAAGCGGCTTGGGGGAAAACTGTAGTAGTAGCTGTTGTTGTTCCTGGTGCTGCTGCTTATGTTGGGGCTGCTGTTACCAAATGTTGAGTTGATTAATTGGCTTTAAATTAAAACTTCACTTCACTTCATCACTTGGGGATTAGCTCCGATGTAGACTTTTAATTTATCAATGTAGATTTATATTATTGCACATTTTACTAACCACCCCACACAATTTGAATTTGTTGTTCTGGTTTCAAAAAATGTAACCAACGCGAAAAGAACAAGAACAACGATGCGCTGTTTGAGAGAATCAAAGAGAATCTGAAAACTGAATGACAAGTGTGACCGGCAGGCAATAAGCGAAAAAATACCAATACGTAAAATAATGCAAGCCTTAGCACCAGTTCCGAAGAAAATTTATTACAGTGTTGCTTCGCACACTGAAATAGCGCCAATGAAAGCACTGAGTCGAAAATACAACTACAGAAATTGCTGGATCGTTAACTGTTCGCTTTCTATTAATCCGGCTCTGTATAAGTTCCTTTTAGACATTGCAAGGCACTTAGCCTTATATTTAATAATAGGCCGCAAAATGTCGGCAGCATGTTGTAAATTCTATTTTAATTTCGTGTGCTTCACAAATCTGATTTAGAAAATTCTCCGCCGCGTTATACTTTTTGAGCTTCAAAATTGCTATTTCTACCATTTTTTAGAATTTTTTGAAAATACATTGGAATTAAATTTCCGTTCAAATCAACTCATAGTACAATTTCTTAGCTTGATCTTCCAAATAAAAATTTGTATAATGAATATACATTTACCATTTTGAAACTAGGTGTTAGAATTGACAATATTTCGTATTAAATGTAAGTTTCGTAATGCGTCCTCCGCCAAATATACAAAGTTTATTTTATCTGAAAGATTCCGATAATATAAATCCTTTAGATTAACTACTGGTCTGCGAACCGAACCTAATGGATTAATTTTTACGATAAGTTTTCTATTGTGGATATGTTTCCCGAGGTAATCAGGAAGAGATTTTTTTTTACCATTTTATAATAACAAATTCAGATTTTTTAGCTACAATCGAGTTTTTTACTTAAAAATGGTGCTAAAAATAAAAAAATCTAAAAAAAATCTCTTCCTGATTAAGGCCTATTCTCAGATGAGATAAAAATTTAGTTCAGCACTATATTTCATATAAATAGAAACAACAGTTTGAAACCTGATAAAAAGGAAATAAATAAATGAACATTTATCACATCTCCGAAAAAAAATAAATAATTTTTTAGTAGATTGATCTTTAGACTTAACAAAAATAGATAACTGGGACACTGAAACAAGAATTTTTATTGTCCGCCGCTATCACGCACTGGAGTCCGTAGTTTCAGTTCAAAGAGAGTATAGGCGTACGTTTGGCGGCAATCCTCCGAGCAGATGGACCATAATGAGGTTCGTAAACAATTTTTCCGAGCACGGGACAGTCGCGAGAAGACCTTACCATCGAATTCCTTTAGTTTGGACGGAGGAAACTAACGCTGCTGTAGTTGCTGCCATACAAAACAATCCAAGTGTTTCGACAAGGAGCTTAGCTGCTCAAATGGGTATTATCAGACAGTCATTGCAGACAATTATGTCTCACAGACTGAACGCAGCATTGAATTTAGATAGAAGATGCTTTAAATGGTGAAAGAGGACGATAACATGTTGAACTGTATTTTTATGTCTGATGAGGCCCATTTTGATCCAAACGGCAAGGTAAGCAAACAAAATTGCCGAATATGGAGTGTTTCTAACCCACAGATACTCCATGAGAAGGAATTGCATCCACTTCGCTTCAAAGTGTGGTGTGCAGTTTCATCAAGCTGAATTGCCGGCCTGAACAACTCTTTGACATTTAAAATTCAATAAATTTTAAAACTAATTGAGCTATATTTAAAAAAATTGAATGAGCATACATCCATACACTAAAAAAAGTTATTTCAGTTTCTTAATGTAGCAATATTCATCAGCCACCCACTACATACGTTGAAAAATGTATATTTATTTATTTAATCAATAAAAGTGTTTTAAAATTCTATTTGTAAGGAATAGTTAGAATTTCAAATTTAATAGAATGTTATCACTTGGAACTTTAAAAGGGGGGAAAATATAAATCGGTTCAAAATTGAGCTTAGTCTTTTGTCAGAATAAATGAAAATTTAAACTGTCCGTCGTGAAAAAATTTTAATATCCGTTTTCCGAAATATATGTATTGATACCGTAACAGTTATTAGTTTCGGTTTCAATCGCTGGCTAATATATTTCTACAATGCATTGAACAATGCATAAGTTGTTTACAGTTGTGAACAAACGCAACTTTTTCGGACCTAGAGCCAACCAACTAATTAAACATTAGAAAAGTCGGCAAATAAATTACATATTTCTCTCAAATTCAAGAAAAAACTTATCAAATCTGAATTAAAGCCTTTATGTTATAAGGCTTATAATACTTATAAGGCTAGGATGACACATTCAATTTATAGACACAACTTATTGTTGAGCGAAACCGACGAATTCGCCGCATACTTTAAAAAGTTATCAAAGAAAATCCCCATAGCGCGAAAAAATGATACAAATCTAGTATTTTGGGTAATTTTTTTGGTATTTGTCACTGTCACACTCAATGTACGTAACAGATAGTTTAAATTACGGTTGACTTAACTAAAACACTTATTTTTGGTTTTCATTTTAAAAGATCCTGTCAGGAGTTATGCTGACAACGCGGACGCACCTTTTTTTCGAGAGGTCACCGGAAATGACGTCACAATGGAGGAGTTTTAATTTTTTTTTTTTTAAATTTCAGAAATTATTCTATAAATATGTATCTATAAGACAGAAAAAAGTTTATATTAAATAAATCATTTTTTACATAGAAAAAAAAATATTGAAAAATAGGCCGTTTTTTACCCGACGAAACCCATGTAACCCCTTAATGTAGCAATATTCATCAGCCAGCCAGTACATACGTTGAAAAATGTATATTTATTTATTTAATCAATAAAAGTGTGTGTAAAATTCCTTTGAAAGGAATAGTTAGAATTTCAAATTTAATAGAAAGTTATCAAGTGGAACTTTAAAATGGGGGAAAATATAATTCGGTTCAAAATTGAGCTAAGTCTTTTGGCAGTTTAAATGAAAATTTAAAACTGTCGTGAAAAAAATTTTAATATCCGTGAATTGATCCGACGAATATAATTAGAACTACACGCTTGTAACAGTTATTAGTTTGCGGAAATATTGCAAGACTTCGCTGCCTAATCTTATACTTTGTCTCGCTCAAATTCAACGACAAAAACCTATTATCAATCTGAATTATAAGCCTTTATTGTTCATAAGGCTTATAATATGTTATCCCAGCCTACGCAAAAGGAAGATTGCATTTTTTTTCGGTTCAGAGCTTATATTGACTTTCTGGCTAATGATATTTGATTTTAGCCCATGGTGCGATCAGACAAAAATTCACACAGACCAGTTGGGCGGGCAGCTGTAAATGGTCAGAGTCTGTACTGAAATCAGCGCCTAAAAGCATGCTATCAAATTTATCGAATCTTATGCTTCACCTGTCTTGCGCATAAAGTTTTTCCAGCTCTGACTGGAACTTCACGATGAAAACTTGGCCATGTAAATGCGGCCTTAGCCTGCTTACAGCATTGACGAGCGCTATAGATTGCTTTGTCAATCATATAACAATTTTTTTATGTTAAATTTGAAATGCTTGAAAAGAATCTTTGTCTTGTTTGAGAAGTCTTAAGATTGTGCCTTAAGGCAGATAAGTACATACCAAATCTGCGCACATTTTTACATACATTTGTACGTGTAAGTTTTGTTTGTATCTGCTCCCAAAATATAAGCAACCGGTTTCTTATACTTCACATACATGAAAACAGCCCAAGAAGAATGCTGCCTCAAACAAGCCTCTTCATATTGATGCTGATTGGTAAGGCGAAAGTCCCCAAACTTGGCGCTCTTCTTTGTTTAATTTTGGCAACTGCAGCTATATAGATTCACTGTACGTGTCCCCGTTGGATGACTAATTTTAAATAAATTAGTGGAGGTGGAGGTTGATAATTTATTTTTCACTGTGACACTTTTTTTTCCTGGGCAATTTCCAACGACATGTGAATTTTCTCGCATGCAATTTTAAATTAAACTTGTTTAATTCTAGGAAATCAAGTTAAATGCATTAAACTGCACAGGAACTTACTAAAAGAGAGACCGAAAGAGAGAGGGAACTCAATATTCCCAACATTGGGAATATTGCTGACCCATCAGCCTGAGCACAGTAGCCGGCCTAACAAGTCGATTGACTCTCTGTGTGCTGGTCAGTTGCTCGAGAAATAGCGTGCCAAACGGTTGTTCAACGCGCACGAATTTTTTAATAAATTAAGCATAAAACGAAACTGATTCTGAAGAGAATTTTTAAAAAAAGATATCAGCGAAGCATATAAAAACCAACGTATAAAAACCGACAAAGAAATTCTTTGTGATTATTAAGTAATATTAATTGCATTAGATGATGAGTGACCTAGAGCATACAACATTGCAAATGGATAAATTGCCGCTGCCAGATCAAGTAAGTTTATGGAACTTACATAAAAACTACGGAAGCTTGAAAAAAAACGCAACTGAAATGTGTTTGCTTTGAAACGTCAATCAAACTATATATATATATACATACATATATACTGATAATTGTCAATGCAAACAGACTAACAAACAGCCTCCTCCATGTAGTTTGAGAGTTTGGGAAAGTAATCTGTGAAAGGGGAAAAACCAAAGGCTTACTCATAGAATAGATTCACAATTTTTTTGGTGGGATTTTCGCTTGGCTTTTGATTGTAACTGGAGCTTAATCTTCTTTGTCCGAGTATATATATGTATATCTATGCATGAGTGCGATATGTATATTTATAAGCAGGCAAAAGTCAAAGTTGCTTTGTAAACAAAGCGGAAAATGTTGTAGTCTGGCTAACAGTAATAAAAAATTGTTTATAAATTTAAATTCTCATTGATGTTTACAGGAAAACACCAACAATCAAGATGCACGCAATAATGTACGAGTACGTCGAGCAGGTTAGTACCAATTTCATTACACTGTGCAATACGAGTTTTTGTTTATTTTAAAAAGAGAAGGACACTCTGAAAATTAGCTATAATTATCCTTATACAGCACTAGAAACGTTGGATTGTTTTGAAATAAACGAAATGAAGTTAAGAAATTTACTTTGACTTAATGAACTTTTATAGTAATTGTTCTTCTTAAGGGATGTTCAAACCTTTGAAACTCTGCTGAATTTTCAGTTCGAAGTTTCTGACTTTCCTGCGGAACCACAAAGTTTATTTGCAAAAAACATTCACTGGTTTTCGGTTTATAGCTTGGTTTTAACTTGGTTACGTTCAGTATAGGGCCCATTTCTGTTTTCGATTTTTCAAAAAATTTTCTTTTATCTATGCAACTTTGACTTATCTCAATGAAATTCCCAAAATAAAACTAAAAAAATCTAAAATTAAAATAAATTATTACTTTTGCAAACCAACAGCTTGATTTTTACAAGAAGTTGGCTTACTCTAGACGATATTCGCGTTCACATAAATGGTATCTTAAGTCGTTCATCTCTAAAGATCCATTTGGTCTATTTGTAGACTCTCTTTGATGTGAATAGCCCAACTGAAATCCGTAAAAACGAGCAGGCTAAGCTAACTTCGTCAGTGTTTGAGTTTTTATACCCCAGGTTTTGAAATATCAGAGTTTAAGAACGCTAACATAAAAATCAAAAACCCATTTTCTCGATTGATCCGATTCAAAGCATGTAAAATCAACAATCACAGAGTTTAAGAACGATAAAACTGAAATCAGTAAGACTCATTCTCCGAGAGCTTTAAGATATAGTCATACGATATTGACTAAATTTTGCAAATCTGTTTGAAATCATTTAATATTAATAATGGCCGATTTTTTCTTACTAAATCCCATTTTTCGACCTAAGACAGCTATAAGAAATAGTCATACGATTCGGGGCGGTTCCGATATATGTATTAGCAGCATGCATTAAAAAGAAGATTCTGTGCAAAATTTCAGCTCGATAGCTTCAAAACAGAGAGAGTAGTTTACGTAGAAACAGACAGACAAAGCACAATCGACTCAGCTCATTACCCTAATCAAGAATTCATAGAATATATATTACCTGATATATTACCAAGCGGTCTTAGCAGTTCTGACATGAGGTAGCCTCTGCCAACTCATTGAAGTTGGGCAAAAGATAGCTGATGATTGAAATGTTGGAAGTTTATGAAATAGCTATACAACCAGCCTCCTTTGTGGTGTTGTGCGTGTCTTGTTTTAGTCTTAAGCAGGGCATCCACACATGAATTTGTTCGATGAATTTGTTGTGCTCGACGAAATGTTCGTCGTTAGTGGAGGTGTTCATGACAGATTTTTGTGTTCGACTTTTTCGTTTCTATCTTGCTTGTGTTCGTGCGAACATGTTGGTCAATGGATGGGAACAAGTGCACGAACATCATTTGTCAAAAATATTTGTAGGGTGAACACGTGCCCAAATGAGCAACGAATTGTAGCTGGAATTTATTGAATGCCCCCAAAATGATGAAATAATGCTTTAAGCTAATTTGTATCGCCATCTAGGCCAAGATTGTGTTAGTTTTCGCTGCCATATTTTCATGTTTACTCATTGAGATTTTCAAGCAAATGTTGTTCGTGAGAAATGTTCGCCTGGTTGGTAGGCAAATGAATTCTTGTTTGACAAAATTGTTCGTCGAACAAATTCGTGTGTGGATGCCCTGCTTTATTGACCTAGAGCCTGCTAAAAAGTTCTAAGATTAATAATCCAGAGGTCACTAAAACAGTCAAACTGAACAAAAAGAGTTTTAAATGTTTTTTTCGAGTTTGACTATGGTGAAAAATTTGCTACAAATACTTTTATTATCTTCTTTAATCTTGCCAATCATTGTTTACATATTCGAGGTGAATACCAATTTTTGCACAGTGAATGACAATTTTTTAGTGTTGCTTCTGAAATTTATCGGCTGAAAACGTAATCGAACATTGTGAGATAGGAACATCCACCGTGGAATCCTTACGGCACATCCAGCCAATGGATGGTGGATGTTGGATGTAGCCCAATGTGAATAGGCTATAAGAAGTTGCTTGCAACATTGTACGATTCGATTAAATACTAGTAAGTCCATCTCTTAAAAATCCTTTTAGACTTTTTAGTTCAAGTAATAGAAAAGGGAGTCGGAAATTAATATTTCTATGTAGTACCGTTGTAGTATGTAGTAACCTTTGTAAAGGTATTGCAATATTTGAAGGAACAATGCGATCTATTCTTTCTGTTGAAACATGAACAGAAATGTTCGTTTTGGCTCAGAACAGGTCTTAATCCATCAAAATTCCTCGGAACCCCAAATTATTTAAGGTGGGAATCGGGATGGAATATGATTGAATTCAAAATTTGGGTTCGGTATCGAAACGGGCTTGATGATGTTTGGGATTAGGGGAAAATAGTGGTTTAATTTGAAAATTTCGACTCGGAATCGATACTTGAGGGATATATCGATATCTAGTTCGAACCATGCATCAAATATAAAGCTTGACACTTTCAAAGAACAATTATATTTTCTAATATTATTATTATAATTATACGAATCTATGAAATTTCGTTAATATGATAAAATGTTAGTTAGTATCGAGCGATTGAGTTCTTCCACCAAATTTTCACAATCCTATTTTAGGCGATATTTTTACAAACTCATTTTTTGAAACCAAACTTCACACCAGGTCGCAAAATGCAAGAGATACCTTCATTTAGTCCGATAGAACTAGCTTTCTTCGGTTAAATATGATTATAGGAGCTAATGCTATCCTTGCGGTTTGGCCTCGATGATGATTTTCAATACGCCGAAAATTGAGATTATGACAAATTATCAATAGAGTATTAAAGCAGTGATCTGATAAAATCTTTCAATAAAAGGGGTCCAGTTTGATCAAGTTCCACCAGGTCATTAGTCTAGAAGGTTCAGTTTGGACCCAAACTGAGTCGGTTATTAGGGGTTTGGTTTTATGTCAGTCTATTCAGTATACAAATGAGAGAAAGATTGATTCAGTTGTGTAGCTTACAGAAATTTTGAACCACATGTTCGGTTCATAACATGGTTTTAGCAGCTAGCTGAGCAGCGGGTTTGCTTCAAGTCTAATTTTCGAACTTTATTATATGGTATTCAAAACTAAGCTCCTGAAAATTCAAATTACTTTGTAAACGAATCTCGAATGAAAGAAAGAAATACACCAAGATTTTAAAAATAAGTTTTTTTGTTATTTTAGGTAATCCGTAAAATATCAAAGGTGCCATATATAATTCAGGGCTTTCAGTTGTACAATTTTGGATATCAAAACGAAAGACTTTGCTATTTTGAAGATATGATTTATAAACAAATATTTGGTTGCACTGTGTTTGCTCTATGATAAGATCGCCTCTCATGAAAATTCTGCTTAATATATGTTTGTCTCAATGTCTAAATGTTTTTTAACTAACGCTGCCATCCCCTGCTATCTGCATACATGTTTACATAAACTTCAACGACAACTTATTGTGTAAGTGAAGATCTCACTCAACCAGTTGGAACTCAATTAGAATTATTCAACAAAAAATGTTTTGATTTTTATCTCATTTACAGTGCCGGAAATGGATGATGATTCAAATGATGAACGACCATTTATTAAAGATGGCAACACGAATCCTGGTGTAGACGATGGTCTGTTGTCTGCCGGAGGCGGTGGTGGAGGAGGTGTAAGCGTCATCATACCCAACGGTGGCAACGGTAGACGTCCCAGCTACGCATTCCCTGGCTACAATGGAAATGGTTTTGTGAACATTGATGGCGTAGAGACACCCATTCCAGATGTGAATGCCTATCAGCATAAAAAGACCCTGGCCCAGGGCATGATGGATTTGGCTTTGTTGTCGGCGAATGCAAATCAATTGCGTTATGTTTTGGAGATGAATCAGCAGCATCCGTATTTTTATCCCAGTCTTTTCTTCATTTCCGTGAGCATCATATTTCAGATAGCAGTTGGTGTGGGCCTAATATGGAATGGCAGGTACAATATCAAGGACGAGCGAGACATCTGCCGGGCGAATAAAATTAATAACTATACAGTGATTGGAATTTTTGTGGTGACGGTGGTGAATGTGTTGATCTCGGCCTTTGGTGTGGCTGAGAGGGCACCCATACCGGCAGGTACCACGTAGATAAATTAAATTACAAGAATAATAACGCATTAGATTATAGAGATACTCAGCACCAACACATTTTGTTAGGCCAATAGTTACACGATATTATGTTTGTATGTTCAAATTCACCCGGCGCCTCATTTTTTGTATGTATTAATAAATATTTTGTGATAAAAATAAAGCGAAAAACAACAAGCTTTTAAATTTTGAATGGCGAAACAAACGCTCGTGGGCTTCAATTAGTGGACGGCCATTTAAATAGCTCGATTTAGAGAAGCTTGGCCCTCCTTTGGAGGTGCTGTTTGAGCCAACTTACATTTAACATACATTTAACACAACATAAAACTATCGAAGAGCAGTGCGGCACATAGTTATCGATAAGTAAGACCACCCTCGATATATGATTGGGGTGGCCATATCAAACTTAGGGTGACCAAATGCAACTTAGAGAGACTCCTAGTTAGCATTTTCATAACAAATATTTTCATTAACTTGGCTAAAAAGCCTTTAAGACAATGGCTAAGATCCTAAAAGCGGTAAGTAACTTGCCAGACAGCTCGACGAGAGTTAAGCAAGCTACCCAACAGCAGCAGCTACAGCTTCTTAAGCTTATGCCCATTGTTATGGTTATGTCATCGCTTCATTTCTAACTTTTCCTCCACAGTCCACAGGATTAACCGGCCTGGCCGTGTCCACCAATCCCCATCACACACTCTCAGCTCTGTATGGCAAAATACTGCGTGCCGTGGCCAAAATGCCACAAGAGGCCAGCTACCGCAAGTACACCGAGCAGTTGGTCAAGCAGCGCGCGGATGTGGTAGCCAAGGTAAGTTTTAACTTTCAAAGCTCCCTCCATTGGCCTTACTTTACTACTCATTTTGCAGAACAAGGACATTACTGGACTGGAAAAGGCCGTGGGCTGCGGTCAGGTTGAGGAGCTTATTGTACAGGCGGAGAATGAATTGATGTTGGCACGCAAAATGTTGGGCTGGAAACCCTGGGAAAAATTGGTCCAGGCAGCACCCGCCAAGCAATGGGACTGGCCACCAGCTCAGATACTAGAGCCCAAGGTTTAATTGTTTTTTTAAATAGTACTAATTGCTCTAGTTTTGAAATTGTTTACAGACAAAATGAAAACCCAAAATAAGTCACGATAAATATGTGTTTTCATTAATCGAGGCGGGGCTGGTGATAACAAGCCAAGGCGAAGCTTGGAGGCAAAATATGATTAAGATTTGACCAAATCGTCAAGAATCGGATATCACATAAAACTCTTACTGTACGTTACTGTTTCAAATCGTTTCCAGTCCAAGTCCCATCACGGATAGGTACTCAAATTAAGCTTTTTAGCGTTCTCAATGTCCTAGCAATCAGTCGATACTCAACATGCGTGCGCTTCATTACCTTCTAATGCTCCTGCTGGGCGTTGTAATTACAACTGTAACAGCTGCTCCACGCCAACGTCGTCAAATTGATTTAACAATCTCCGGCGAGTTTGATGATAAGTGCAAAGAAACAGAATTCGCACTCGATGCCACAGCTTGACTTTTGAATAGTTGCTGAATAGCTCAAGAAATGTCCACGACAAACATCGCATTGTGGTTGGCTCCAGTGGCGGTCAGCTGCCTGCTCTTGAAGGCTCTATTAGCATATTTTAGATGTAAAGATGTATGCATATAAACCACCAATTACTCAACCATATAACAATTTAATTTTCAATGTTGGTGTTTTTTTTAACATGTTTCGAGTGTTTTACATTTATTTTTAATTAACATTCCCTGTGCTCCTTCAATTGGTCATTATCCATCATTCATACTGCAACACTTTTTCGTATCGTCCAGAAACTCCACCTTGGCCCAATGATCCCTCGGCTGCTGTTGCAAAGACGATAGATACGTTTCGAAATGTGCAAACCTTATATCCCGCGTATTGGGACAAACAATCAAATGATGGTAGTCACAAGACTTGTCTTGAATCCAACGTCGCTGTTCGAATCTTTTTTGAGCCTGAATGTTGCTCATCTGTTCCTCGTAGATGGCGGATGTAATAGACGCAATGGCGTCATCGATTAATTTATCCACTTGCGGATGTTTAAATAACTCCTGGGTCAGCCCGTGTGTCTCATCCCGTCGCGCACAGAGCAAATATCACAGCGGCATCAACTTGAAGCGTATACATTCAATCAAATTGGGAACTTCATCCGCACGATTGGTCCAATCGTGACCCAGCCAGCGTACAATCAGGAAAAGTCTAAATTAACAACATTTGCACTGGTTTTTGGCCAAAATCAGTACCTCAATTTCGGTATTCACACAAATCTCACTGGAATTGAGTAAAAAAAATCAAATGCTTGACGGGCAAATCCAGAAAATTCTTGGTCGCCACAAAAGTAAGCAAAAATTTTTGTATTCTTGTCAGCATCAAGTTCCTAATAACTTCCAAATCGGGATTGTTTCCAGTCTCCACGTATAAAACGCATGCGGTATTCTCATTAAAACAATTGCCATCATCAAAATGTTTCCAACAATGCGAAACTAGATCCTCAATCCTTAGGTAGGTGGCCGCCACAAAGATCTCCAAAATGTTCTTACGTTCCAAATCCGGTTTATCGCTCAACATCCATTTGTAGATAAGGCAGTGTCACCACCAGTGGGATTTTCTCCAGTTCCATGAAAAATTTGGAGTATACCTGAAGCACTGCCAAAATGGCAATTGAAGTACATTTTGTTGATTTCGATCCGAACGGTGGTCTTCACATGCGTTTCCAGCATATAACGCAGAACCGAGGACAAGCTATCCTTGGACGGCTGCTCTGTGGTCGGCCATTGGCGAACATCCTCGAAATTATGACCAAATTCGAATAGCGAACGACGATTCGACGACTTGACAAGCAGATTGCCTGGCTCCGAGGGTTCCTTAAATACACGATCTAGCTCCAATTCTTCGGGTTTGGAGACCAAGCGCCTTACCGTACCTAATTCTTCAGCAGAAGAGCCTGAAGCATCCGGATTGAACTTGGGACTGCCAGGAAGTAAAATAAAAAAGGTGGTAAGTTATCAAGAAGGGATTTACTCACTTGGTGAAGTGCACACTACAGGTTAGCTCACGTTTGTCAGCTACTTCATTCTTTTGGCCATAAGTGGCATCCTGTTTCATTAGCTCATCCATTTTTATAGAATTGTAAAATAGAAGTTGTTCTGTGAATTTCAATTGTATACTTTGACGATATAATGGAATGGAATGTTGTATTATACAAGGCCCACTTTGATAGTGATTGTTTTCCTACATATATGAGAAGTCTTTGGGAGACTTAAAACTGAGATATATACTTTCTCTTGCCATTAATATTTGGGCTCAGTTTGATATAGTTTATTTCGAAACTAATGGTTCACTTGGTATCTTAATCTTGAAAGCCATAAAGTGTGGAACCATTAAAAACACCTCCAATCTCCGTCGGGGCAAATACACTAAAAGAGATGCAAAAGGTGCTCAGCCAATTAGTAGCCAAAGTTTATACCACGGAAAGGATTCCGCCATTTTAATCAGTTAAAAACTCAAACAATTCTATATTAGCACCGTGCGCTTTTAACGATATTCAAGAATAAAGGCTTAACTCATTCTGGAGGTACCTTAACCAATTGTACGATTGAAGTGAATTTTTTAAATTGCGTTCTCAATGACGCTGTCTACATTTGCTGAATTTTCCAGATTTTTATCTTAAGCCCTTGAAATCTAAAATAAAATTGTTGTCGTTGTGTTTTGCAAGTACAAAAGTACCCATAAAACGCGAACCGTGGCTTTATTTGAAAAACTGGGTATGAGGTGATGCTTACAGGGGTCCCTTTTATCATAATTTTAGTTGCATGTACTGTGTTATATGAAACAGAAGTATATGGTAATTGAAAGAAATCTGCAAATAAATGATCAATGTCTGCATATTTATTAGCAGTGTCGTTTTTATAATTGAAAGATGAACGAAAAATTTAAGATTTCCGTTTCGAATTAACAACTGTGAAGAAAAGCTTTTGGTTTTCACGAAAATCATAATTTAAGGGGTTTTTTTTTAGTGTTGTACTCTGTATTTACATGATTTTTATTAGTATAGAACTTAAAATGATAACTATCTAAACCACACATCAACTTTTTCAAAATTATTCGTTACATAGCCAACAAAAAAGGCAAAGCAGTGCCAATATTGTTTCTTTAATTTCAGACTTCGAGCAATTGATTAATCTATTCGCGGGTGAAATGTGTCGGAGATGCGTTCGAGGCATCTCTGAAACTCATTTTAGATTTCCCGTTGTTCCTTAGGCTAAAGTGACGATTCATTATATCCAACATTGCAGTAAATAGAAATCCAAATTGGTCTTCACATCCAGCTAAGGGAACATCTCCACTAGCTCCCATCATTCTAATTGCATCACTTTCGAAATTTACCTTGGTAAATGTATGGGTTTCAAACATGCCCAACATGTTGAACACGAAGGAAAAGGGCATGTTTCCAATTTTAAATATCAATTTGTCATATACTACGTTTATACACACAAAATTTATTGTGATTAATGCCTTTTAAAGTATGCAATGCTTTTAACAAGGAATCATTCAAAACTATATTTATTTTCAATTTGTGTTAAGCCACAAGATTATATTGTAAGCCTATTAATGGTCCGACAATCTGGATGAATTTACAGTTTGCATTATGTATGACGCTGTCATAGCTGGCTATCAATGTTTGCGTTCTAATATAACATTTCATAAGGAAAAAGAGTTTGCATACTTTTAAGTGCATTAATCATGATGAATTTTGTGTGCATAAAAGTAGTAATAGTGGCTTTGATCGGGGTTTTCTATCAAATCGTAAAATCGTTTGCTTACAATTCCTAAGATTTGCGATTTTTTTTTCGCAATGTGACAAAATGAAATTTGTGGCTTCTACAACAATTTGCTCTGTCTTGGCATCCTCCAGCACCTCTACTTGTTGGGCATCCAGCTCCTCTATATGTTGGGCATCCAGCTCGGAGTTGTCCCAAGGTTTGATGATCAGGACAACCAACCCTGAAACCGGTGTTTTCTGCAGTTCCCGCAGACCTATTATGAAGTAAAGGGATTTCAGATCCTCATGTGCTGTCGTAAAATGCCCCTCGTCCACCAGAAGCACATATAAAGCATCTTCCTTCATATTTCTCAAGAATGAAGGATTGAAGTAAAAGCGCTCTTCCACCAACTGCTATTTGTCTTGAAGCCTGAAATAAATAAAGTAAATCATGCAAACAATCACTGATTTGTTGGTATTTATTAAAAAGTAAGTAAATGTATAATTAACTCATCTTATAAATGTGAAAGTTTGTATGTTTGTAACTCAATCACGCAGAATTATGGCTCACAGATAGTTGATATATTGGAATAGGACATGACCAAATTACCTTTTTTTTTTTTAATAGTTAAAAAACAGCGAAAATTGACAAATATTGATGATAAGGTGCCGATTGAACGGTCCAAAATATTACGAAATTTGCTGATTTTTCAATAGACCACAGATTATTATGAAGCTTTGATAGACTACACAGAGTTTGAGTTTAGACTACACAGTTTTACAAAGTTTTGAAAATTGAAAATATGGATATTTTTTGATAAAATCGTTTTTTTGTCAAGGCTATAACTTTCAACGGTGATATCGAAAAACTAAAAATTTGATAAATTAGAGGAGACAAAGGACTATAATAATAATAATAATAATAATAAATTTATTTAAAACCACAATACATACACATTAATACACATGCTTTATACAAAAAATTTCAAAAGAAAATATAACATACAAAAAATTTCAAAAGAAAATATAACATATCTATTTGCTAGAGGTTTTAAATAGTACTCGACTATGACTATATGTCGTCAGTCGGAGAATTCGCTTCTATTACTTTGTTGAGTTTTGTTTTATTTTATTTGAGGGTTCCCTAGATACCATACAAAAAGTCTTATTACACCCTGCTTCCCCGCTCGTCGCGAGATACAGGATCGTTGGGACCTAGTGTCGGATTAGGGGCCCACCAAATTTCTTTAGTTTATATTATTTGTGTTGTGTTTTACAAATATTCCGCCAAAATCCGTTTCCTATACTGGGTGGCCTGTTGCAGAAACTCTACTAAACCCTTCCAATTAGTGTCGCTCGCATCATTTAAAATGTCTCTAATCTGAGTTGGGCTTAAGACAGGTTAGCTAAAACAGACAAAGGACTATCAATTAGTAATTTTTGAGCATTTTTTTTAAATCAAAAAATTTTTCACAAGATATCAAAAAATTTTAAACTTGGAAAATAACCGAGATTATCAAAAAATTACCATATTTTCCATTTTAAAATCCAACAATTTGTATCTTATAAACAAAATCAAAATTTCGCGTTTGGTTTTTCTGTAACGTCATTCAATTCAGCTTATATTAAAACAAATATGGCTGTAAAAGGTTACTTTGTGTGGCCACAGGACCTACAAATGTTAGGATACCTCGCTCAACACACGTTTATGCAAATATCTCGTAAACCTGACGTGCTGGGGGAAAACAGACAATTGATTTGAATTCAGCGGCCAAAAATACATATGGAAAGTTGGCAATCTTCTTGGTGCCAAATCTTGAAAGTCTGTGTTATTATAAAGGTGGGTAATCAGGCGGGTATATATGGTCAAAAAAATCGCGAAATTTGGCAAATTTACAAAGGACCTAATAGGCTAAGCCACCTGGCATACACGTTAGCCGACTTGGACACCTCAGCTAAAGCGGCAGGCCTCAAAATCAACACGGCTAAGACGAAAGCGCTCAGCATCCGTTCCGGACAATCCCAGGCTCTGGTTTTGGACGAACAGCCAATTGAGCAAGTTCAGCAATTCAGCTACCTGGGTAGCGTAGTCGCTGTTGATAGAGGGACGGAACTGGATGTGGATTCGCGCCTGCAAAAGGCTAAAGGTGCCTTTGGGATGCTGTCAGCTGTTTGGCGATGCTCGTCATATCCACGCTGGCTCAAAATCAGGCTCTTCAAGTCCAACGTAATTCTATTGCTCCTATACAGTTCTTCCACTTGAAAAATTACAACTTCCATAGTGTCAAAACTCCAAACATTTTTGAACCGTTGCCTGCGTCGCATATTCTGCATTTTCTGGCCTGACAGAATACGGAATTCCGAGCTACTCAGACGAGCGAATATGGAGAGTGTCGACACAATAATATGCAGAATGAAATGGAGCTGAATAGGACACACATTGCGGAAAAATAACAACAACATCGCAAGGAAGGCAATGGAGTGGAACCCGTTGGACGGAGTCGGGCGGACACCAGGCAGACCCAAAGAAACTTGGAGGAGGACTGTCGGTAGAGAGACGGAACGCATCGGGAAAAGTTGGGTAGAACTCAAAGCGACAGCTAACAACAGAGATCGCTGAAGAGGAGTAGTAGTTGATGCCCTATGTCCCACTCGGGATTGAAACTAGAAGAAGAAGAGACAAAGGACCTAAGATTATAATGAAGATTGGATAAATGTCAACTGAAGACGAGTATATAGGTGGTATATTGCTACATTTATTGCTAAATTTGCACTCTATTTACCGATGGTCCGAGAAAGAGTGAACTGTTAGGACCTTCCAAGACACAATTTGGTCACATAGTTCCTCCGAAGTGAGTTTGATGTCTTAGACCTACCTTCCGTTTTTTTATTATAAAGGTGGGATCGTTACCTTTGTTGGCGAGGGTCACATTGATACTAAGTAGATAATTAAAGAGTAACTCACCACGTTCATTAATATCTGAGCTGTCCCATTGTGTATGATGGGCGTTCGCATCTCCTGTTTCTGCTGCTTTCAATCAGGTGTTTTATTTTTTCTGGTATTGGTAGGCTCTCCGTGTCATGAGCCAAGTAGAAAGAGGACAGCCTGAGAGTACTTGCCCCCCAGTACTATGCTGACCGTTGTGATGTCTCCATCACTGAATTGGGGGTGTAAAAGTGTTTTAAAATTTATTTTTGTAACAATAAAATTGGTTTAAAAGATATTGTATTTTTGTGTGCTCAACTTGGGCGAATACGATGTCTACTCCACCTGTTACCAGACGAAGTAGAAGTGCAGCGGTTGCTGCTTTAGAATGATGCAGGTTTGTCTAAAGTACTTGCATCATTGTTGTTTGGAAACAACTCCTCCTTAACGTAGCATCGGGGCATCCTCTGGTTGGAGTAGCTCCTGCGCTGATAGAGTTGCTCACAGGATGGACCATAGTCCGACCCTCCGGAACTGTAGCCACAGCGTTCCTCTTTTGGAAAGATACGCTCGGATTCCATCTCCTCACCGCTAGGCGTCTCTTCATCTATGTACGCCGCTAGGTTCGCAAGCGCATTGGTATCCCTTTTGTCAACGGTCATAACGACACTTTGGAATCCATAATTGAGGACCCCATTGCTCCTGGTGAGAGCGTCCGCTGAATCGTTATCAATTTGAAAGGTCACTAAAGTGGTTGCTTGGGTAGAGCGGTCCACTTTAATGACTTTCCAGTTGCTAGTGGGGAAGCTAGGGTTAAGCATCCTCATCAATTGCAAAATTTTCTCCGGTTCCGAAGGGTGGATGGGTAACCAAGCCTTTGCTATCGGACATGATGGAATGTCCTTTGCATCCACTACCCTTAGCCGTGCGCCAGGGTATACCTCTCCCACTTTCGCGATGGCGGCTTTGTAAAGCTCTACCGATCGATCATCCTCGCATGCCATTAGCCGGATGTTTCCTTGGAAGCATCCAATGCTGTGGCATGAGGGCGGTGGTCCAGGGTTCTCAAGCAGCACATCCAGCGCGACTCCACTAGTAGCTGCCTCGATCCATTTCCAAAAATGTTTTGGAATGCTACCGTTCGGACTACCATCGTCAATGACTCCCACAATTATCTTGCTCTTTGCCACTTTAGCAACGGATGTCTTTAGAGGGGCTCCGTGGGTTTTTACACGTTTGTGTGACGATGTAGGTGGTTCCTCAATGGATCGGTCTCTTTTAGTAGCGCCGGCTGACTGCACAGTCGCGGTGGCTGACTTCGCGGTTTCTGATGGACACTTAGGGTCTTGATCCAGGGAAAAGTTGGGAAAAACTAATTTGGCCCAGGCTATGTCTTCCTGTATTTTGGCAAAGTCCTCCTTGGTGGTCTGATCTTCCCTGATCGGATCAGTTGCATTCCGTTTCAGGATGCGATAGGCTTTACGCTTTTCGTTTGACCCGGCATTGGTTGGGTCGGGCCTGGTGAAATTTGCGGCTCTCCTACTTACGATGGGACCACTCACTGACTTTCCACCAGCAGAAAGTCCAGACGCTTGTGGCTGACTGGTGTTCTTTCTGCTAGTGGACGCCACTGACTGCTCATCCCGAGCAAGTGGAGTTACACTGCAACCTCCTGAACGGACAGTTGCAGATTGACGTTTTGCCCTACAAAGACATTAAAAACAATTTTACTATTAATCGTAATTTGCACAAAATGTTGAACATATGAAATTTGAGTAGAAAAAGGGTATGCAAACTTCTTCGATTGGCATTGGAGAACTGTTTTTGTTACCTGCGCATCGCAGAGTACCAGCTGGCCATTTTGGGTAGCGGTAGGCAAAATTGCAATAACAATTGTATGCAGTTAAGGAGTTTATATTCTGCCGACATCAAAGTCAAAGCAGAAACATTAATTAGCGATGAATTTGACAAAAAGTGAATTCAGGAACATGCATAACTCATGAAATACAATAAAAATTTACTTAACCTTTACATTTACTTACATTTGGAAGATTGTACGCTTATCCAGATTACACACTTCCCCGATCATTTCAATATAAGGAATCAAGTCAGTTTCCTCTGCTTGGTGTCCAGCAAAAGAAATTGCGGCATCGGCAGCATCCATTATATATTGTAATTAAACGAAATAAACTAAATTAAATGTGAGTTTAACTCGCGAATTTATGCGATCGAAGTGTGAAGTGATTACACTGAATAAAGAGTTAAGAGAATGAGTTTATATTTAAATCAAAGTGTTTGCGGACAAATTTAATGTTGCTTCTTTGGTTTGCTTGTCAAAATAGCGATGGTTGGTTGGCGTCGATTGGAAACGTTGGATATCTATTATCGATGACGATAATCATAATCATCGATAAATATGTAAATCGAACTCGCGGCAAATTTAATTTCGATGACGGCTTGCGTTCATTAACAAATTTCATTTGGTAATTTAAATAATGTAATACCCTTGTTCCACTGGCACATTCTTGAGGTCATCCGCTGGATGATCTAAATGACCTCATTCTTTCTGCGTATTTCCTCATGAAGAGATGAATGTCCATTCGGTAGATCATCCATGAAGGATGATCAAGTCACTGTCATGGATGATCTAGCTAAAAGGCTAGATTTTCTATCGATATGCTATCGAACTGCCCAAGAGTCACAGATAGAAACAGCTGCTCTGTCAATGGCGTTGCCATGGTCGGAGAGGGTTTTAGCTCAATGTGAGGGGGTTTACCACAGTGGAAATAAAATAAATCAAAAGCTAGATTAAAATCGACAAAGAACGCATAAACTTTTTATATATTAAAATTGTCCAGATGTTTGTAACGCATAGAAGGAAACACCTCCGACAACATAAAGTATATATATTCTTGATCAGCATGACGAGCTGTGTTCATATAGCTATGTCCGTCTGTTTCTATGCTATCTCCTGCGTCAGTTTTAAAGCTATCTTAACCAAAATTTGCTCGAAGTGTTTTGGTACAAAGACGCTGCACATTTGTCGGAACCGGCCGGATCGGATGCCTATATCATATAGCTGCCATAAATACTATCAGTCGAAAAAGTAGTTTTAGTTAAAAAAACTTTTTGTCTTCAACGCGAACGTGCCCAAACCCAAAATTAAAAGGTATCTATGCTTTTACATAATTCCACCAAGGTTGATGAAAATCGGTCAACTATATAGTATAGCTGCCATACAAAATACAGTTCTGAAAAAAAGTCTTAGTAGGGAAAACTTTCACTGTGTTTTCAATGCGAATGCGCCCAAACTCGTTACTGATCAATTTTATATGCTACCACATAATTATGCCAAGTTTGATCCATATCGAATGACTATAGCATATAGCTGCCATAGGAACGATCGGTCGAAAAAGAAGTTCTAGTGAAAAAAACTTTTTTTTTTCAATGGTAGAGTCTTTATGTTTTCCAGATTTGAATATTATCGGATTCCACACAATTTTGAAAAGTTTGGTCAAAATCTGATGAATATATCATATAGCTGCCATATAGCAAACTGGCAAGCAAATGGTCATAGTAGAGGAGCCATCTATTGCTGAGTTTGGAAAATAACTCAACTAAGAATGTTCGACGAAAATCATTTAAAACCTTAATTTATATAAAGTATACAAGCTACAAGGGTGTGTAAACTTTGGTCGAGCCGAAGTTAGCTTTCCTCTACTTTTTTTCTTCATTCCATTTCAGATTCACTATGGACGGTGAGGCAGTATTTAATTACTAAATATTATTATGGTCGAATATTTCCGGCTAAATCCTGCCTGAATCTCATTAAGTACTTTGTATTGGTCGTCAGCCCATCTGGTCAGTCTATTGTTGGGAACACCCATGGAATCTTTGGCGCAAAGATAATAAAAGATATCCCTCTATAATTGGTGCTGAGTTTAGATCTTCTTTTTTGTTCTTCGAGTTCTTTTGCTGAAGGTTAACCTATCTACACCTGGTGCTATATAAAATTTTACTTTCTGAAGCACAAGCACAAGGGATGGTTACTAGAATAACATATCGCGTGCTTAATGTCTTGTTGTCATAATACAAAAGCTTATAAAAACAAAACAAATGTAAATAAATGAATATGAAAGTACTCAATAAAAGGCAACGTCTTATAGTTTTCCTTTTTTCGAACTGTATAGGCGAACTGTGGAAATGCCCATATATCAAATGTTGTCCCAACTATGACATGTCGGCAAAATAATTGAGTTCAAAAGAGCCAAAAAACCGCAAATTTTACTGTTCGTAAATTGGACAAAATCGAAAAACTCGCTTATATTCAATACTCAATACTCAATACTTAGGTCAGCAAAATTTTTGATTAGAATCGATCCATTTTCGGTTTTTTTTTGCTCCTTTTCAGGCTCGCCTTTGAATTCTAGAACAAAAATGTTGAGATTTTCAGACAGTATTTAAAGTATTTTAAATATAGCACCCCCTGAAAAGTAATTTTTAAAGTTTTTGTTAGTTTTTAGACTTTTTGACCTTATGTTTTCTCCACACTGATAAAACTATGTTCACACAGGCAAATAATTTGCACAAATTTTAATGAAAATTTACCTAAATATACATGATTACAGATTTGGAAGGTCTTGAAACCAGGGAATCAAATCGGAACCAGAACCGGAACCGTATACCGAAAAGAACCGATTAAAACTCAGAACCAAAACCGGAACTGGAACCGATATTTGAAATTTATTGTGTACCGGTATCCGAGTACCGAAATTTTTGGAACCTAAAAGACCGAAAAGAACCTAAACATTGTACCGATACAGTTTCGGTTCTGAGTGCAACAACTAGACTTCAAAGCTGACACCTAGTTTTGGGGGACTTCTAAGCAATTTCCAACAAAAAGGAGCTTGGTCTTTCAAAACTTTTGTATTATAAAATAGAAAAACACGATACCAGTCTTTTGACAAATATTGCATCCTTTATTCTTAGACCCACATTATAATGTCATGCTAAATGCTAAGCTCGAAACTGAAAAGTATGTACTTGTGTTATCCATTTCTGTTCAACTTAAAACTCAATGAGGAAAGCAGCTCAAATACTTTAGAAGCAGGACACTACAAATAGTTCAGTATTTTCACAAAACTGATTAATGGCATCAATCGTGACCAATTTTTCTGAGCTTGAAACGTTTTCCAAATTGAAGTCTTTGGAATTATTTGAAAATGACCGCCAAGATGTATAAATGTATCAATATTTAAGTGTTAAGGTACTGGTATAAAATCTGTAAAGAGAATGGACGATGACGAAACCGAGAGTAGAAGATGGACGAAGACAGAACTTGTAATAAAAAAGAAAAGCAGACAGAAAGAAAAGTCCATATCGACAAACCGTGAAGAGAAAAAACACGTATAGAGACATTATAAATAGAAAACCGTGTTGAAATAGTGAAACCCGATAACCCGAAAAACTCTCCTTTATCAAATAAAGAAGATGACCATAAATGGTGGACAGAAAACTCTACAAAGTTTCCACAATTGTGTGGCCTTTGAGAAGGGCAAGTAAGCGTATAACTTTTATTAAGTCTTCGCTAAGAAATCGAATGAATGCATAACCAATGACCGCTCTTTCTTCATATTTTACTGGTTCATACCGGTACGTATTGGTATACCGAAATAAGAAAGCGAGTACCGGTACGGAACCAAATACCGAAATATCATTAGAACCTAAACAGAACCTTTTACCGAAACATAAGTTTCGGTACCTAGCAGAACTGGAACCGGAACCGAAATGCGATTCAGTTTGATTCCCTGCTTGAAACTATAGCTGTGTTTCCATACGCAAATAATTTGATCAAATATGGCCTATTCATCAAATAAACAAATGAACTTAGATTTATGCTAAGGTCCAATAGGTCAATAATTTGCACAAATTTGAATAAATAGCCATAATTACAGATCTTGCAGGACTTAAAACTAAAACTAAGGTTCCTTAAGCAAATATTTCGATCAAATATGTCGGAAAAGTTACCTACTTTTGGTATATTTAGCCAAGTTTTCATTCAAATTAAAGCAAATCATAGTGTTTTTTTAAAAACTGCCCTTTCGCTTTCCAAAATAATGCGGAAACGGCGACTCTATATAATTTTGAACATTTAACTAAAGTTATAATTTATGTAATTTCATTTTTTATTTTTGTTTAAGATTTGAATAAAAGTTATTGTCGCCTTTTTTTTGAATTTCTAAAAACCAACCCAATTCCAAATCCCATACAACCTCCTCCCATCAAGAGTATGTGCTAGAAACAAAGCTTAAAGCGTTATCAGTGGCCAAGCAAATCAGTTGATTGTCAACATGCGTGCGCTTCACTACCTTCTACTGCTCCTGCTGGGCGTTGTAATTACAACTGTAACAGCTGCTCCACGCCAACGTCGTCAAATTGATTTAACAATCTCCGCCGATCATGATGATAAGGATGCAGAAACTGAATTGGCATTGGAGGCCATAGCTGGACTTTGGAGCAGTGCCGATAGTCGTACCAAAATTGATGGCTCCGCTCGTGTGGTGCATCGGACCAATTCTATGCAAACGGGTACGGGTAACACTAGCTATACGGCTAGGGTGCATTTGCATCATGATTATAAAACCAATACCAATGCGTAATCCCTTAAGGTGCGGAACAGGATTGGCGTTTGGGTGTGCGTGTCACCTTTAGTTAAAGACAAAGTTCCAGAATTGCTCATTGGCGTGCTGATAACATGTTGACCTTAATTTCGGATGAAATAAAACATTTTGTAAATATACATATAAATACTATATATTTGTTTGCTTTATTGATTTCGCAGCGCAACAAACCTTCAGCTTAAAATTACAACAACAACTAAACTGGGCAGGGGAGAACATTAATGGTTGGACAGACGCTTAAGTATAAATGCCATTTGTTTTAAATATGAAAATTGCACTCTAATTGATGCTAACACGCACACCCTCCGACTCCTGCTTCTTCAGCTCCTTCACCACAAAGTCACGGAATTCCTTGTAGGCCACATCAATATCCACATTATTAATGATCTTGTGGAAATTTCCCGGTGTCAGGCCATAGGCAATCTCCACTTCGGCGGCCTTCAAGCGCTTGCTTAAGGTCTCCTCCGTCTCGGTGCCACGTAAACGCAGCCGGCGTTCCAGCTCCTCAATGGTTGGTGGATTATTGAAGATTAGTATGGGATTTAGATCGGTTTTGCGTATCTGCTCCACACCCTTCTGCTCAATGTCCAGTATGCAGACACGTCCCTGCCTCTGAATCTCCCTAACGGCCGCCTTGCTGGTGCCATACATATTGCCCGTAAACTCTGCCGTCTCTATGAACTCATCCTGGTCAATGGCCTCCAACATTTGGCCACGTTCCACAAAATAGTAGTGAACACCATCCTCCTCGCCTTCACGTGGTTTGCGTGTAGTATGGGATACACTGAAGCCAAATGTGTTGGGGTATTCGGCAAAGAGTCTTTTGAGTAGGGTGCTCTTGCCAGAGCCAGAGGGCCCACACAAAACAAGGGGGCGGGGACCAAGTGACATTGCTCTGCTGCCACTAAGTGCACGATTAACAATGAACAGAAAGCTAATCATGTTGTGGCCTTTTATTTATTGCGGCAGCAACGCGAAAAGTGGCCAAAAAAAGCTAATTTTACTTGGCTAAAATTAATTGAAGAGAGCAACAGCGGTAGGCCGTGAGTGGGAAGACGTGCGTGAGTGTGTGTGTGTATATTTGACTTAGAGATGGCCGCTATTCGATATGCATTTTATATGATATATCGATTACTTAGTTATCGATTTCAAACTCAAACTGAAATTGATTAGAAAATATGCGTATTTATACATAAAAATTATTTTAAAAAGGGCAGAAAAGTGCATCTGCACCTTTAAGGTGTCTTCCTTAAGTTTTTCTTAAAATGTCGGTTATAGGCTTATCAAAATTAAGACACATCAAACATCTAACATCCAACATCTTGAGTCATAAATATTTACCATGACGGAATTTTTTACCTTCGTAGGATGTTTCTACTAGACACCGAACTTCTTAACATGTTGACAAATGTTGGCTTAGCAAATGGTAATTAAGCATTTTAACACAGGATGTTGGATGTTAGATGTGCTCAGTAAAACAGAACTGCTTACTGAGTTTCTTCAAAATTGTAAAGGCGTTTGGCCCTTGAGAGTATAGTCTGTCTTGATCCAGTTCTGAGCTAGCTTAATCCGTCTACTTTCCACTGTTTCAACAGTTTTGATTTCATTTTACCAGCCTACACGAAGTTGATGACGGTTAATTGATTTTTGATATGTTGCCTTGTACCACGATTGAAGCGCGTTCGGGAAGCACGAATTTCTAGGTAAATTCTGGTATATGGACCGGTTCAATTTAACAAACTACAAGACAAATTTCAAGAAAAAGTCTTGAGAAAAAGGAATGAGTGTTTGCTGTTCCGCCGCTTTGGAATTCTCAAGCAGTTATAACAGCGCTGGAATGTGGAGGCAGCTGCTGGCTGGCAGTAGTCAGGCAAAGACTGCTGAAGATTAATCAGGGATGTTCTTGAAACAGCTGTACGGTCGACTTACTATTTTTCTCAACAGATATCGACTGTTAAAATTGCTAAACATGTACAAAGACTAACTTTAAATAGCTAAACAATCTCAAATAATTAGCTAGAATTGCAGGCTCGGGAAAAAATGAATAGTTTCTGTTTGTTGAGTTTACAAAATATTTAAATGTGGTGGCAAAAATAGCTAAATTGACAACGCTGCAGCTTCGTTTCTTCTCAAAGTTAAGGTCTATCCAGTAAAGGCCATAAAATTCTAAAGTTATGCAAAATGTTGCACAATTTTCATACTCTTGTTGATCCCCTCGCGTTGAAAGTAAATAAAAACCACATTTATTTTGTTTGGTTTAAAAACTGTTTATATTCTTATACTTGTTTTACATTTAGCATAGAATTTGTCAAACACACACATACACACTGAAAAACTGATGATGTTGCTGCTGTTGTTGTTGTTTTAGATGTTTGGTATCGACGACTGAATTACAATTGTTTGCTTAAAATAAATTATGGATTTTTCTTAATTTTTTTTTTTTATTTTTTCATTTACGTTTTTATTTTGATCACATTTTGATTTCGCATGCCCAAAGTGAATTTGGTTTGTTTTTTTTTTTTTATGTTCCAAATGATACAACTTGTTATTCCGTTCCTGAACTGACCTGACCTAAAGGTTTTGTTTTTTTTTATGTTTTGCCAAAATAGAAATATGTAGATTGTATGTTTGTATATATGCAAAAGCAGTTGCATCTGTGTTCTATAGCTCCTACATATATATATATATATATATACATATATGTATCCGTATATGCTAATATTCAGTCAATATTATGGAAAAGGATTCATCTTTATACTCTTGCCAAATTGGGAACTTTGTTGGATGTTCAAAATGGGGAAGTGGCGTATGCATATAAATTGGAGATAATCTTTCATAAAAGTATGTATGTATGTACAATATTTTTAGAGTTTTTCGATGTATGTGTCTGTTTTGTGTTTGTTTAAATGAATAATGCCAAAAGTGTTCAGAATGTGTTGTTTGGTATTGTGAATTCAACTAAATAACAGTATCTAACATTGGTCATAAGGCAAATGGGGGGGAAGAAAAAAATGTTGTTGATGTTTTGTTTGAAGTATGTGTCGGAGATCTGCACGAGTCATATCAGTAAAACTAAAAAGAATCATTTTTTTTAGTAAGACTTTTACAGTATTCGCAAATGAACTAAAAAATACGAGTCTTGGCAAATGAAAAACAAAGTTTTACACAAAAGAGTCGCTAAACGATCTTTTAGCAGAAGTGTATGATACTTTCGAAAGCAAAGTAATTGCTTATCAGGAACTGAACGTTCGTTTCAGGGAGGTAACCTGATTCTGAATGGATCCGAACAGCAAATTTGTGCAAGTCTGGTGCTCTATTAAAAACCCTAAACCGAACCGAAAGGTCGGTAGCAAAGACCAACAGTCTTGTTCCGGTTTTCACTTGGGTCAAAGTTTGTTGAATTCGACTGTGATACAAAAAAAAATACGAGTCTTGGCAAATGAAAAACAAAGTTTTACACAAAAGAGTCGCTAAACGATCTTTTAGCAGAAGTGTATGATACTTTCGAAAGCAAAGTAATTGCTTATCAGGAACTGAACGTTCGTTACAGGGAGGTAACCAGATTCTGAACGGATCCAAACCGCAAACCGGTGCTCTATTAAAAACCCTAAACCGACCGAAAGGTCGGTAGCAAAGACCGACAGTCTTGTACCGGTTTTCACTTGGGTCAAAGTTTGTTGAATTCGACTGTGATACAAAAATATTCTGTGGTAATATTTTTTGTAAAATTTTTTTTTATTTTTCCGAAAGGTGAATAAAAATATTCTACCTTAACTTTCAAACTGCATAACCTTATTCTTTTAAACGAAAAGGAAGCATGTACCACATTTGATTTCTTTTAAAGTGAAAACCGAATTATTGGATCCATTGAACGAAACTTATTAATGTATGATTTCTAGAACTTGAATCTTAAGCTCTATACGCAATTGTAAACTAACAATATAATAATATACAAAAAGTTTACACCTGTTCTCCTATCAGAATTTGTATATGAAAATTTACTTGACAAGTACGTAAGGGGCTTTTACCATAGAAAACTTCGGTTCAAACAAATTTCCTTGTCACTTTTATAAGAACAAATAAGACTTTCTTTCGCTTATAGTGAAAAAGCGTTATAAAAATCAAATCAAATTGTATTCCCAAATGTAGGTTCACATAGCTTAAAGGCGAGCCTTCTTTTTGAAGCCCTGAAAAAGGACGTTTTAAAGAAAATCATTTACATATCCTTAACAAAAAATGAGAAGGCTAAGCTAACTTTGTCTGTGTCGAAGTTTTTATTCCCAAATGCTGATTTTGAAGTATCAGAGGAGAAGAACGCTGACTCTTAAATTAACCATCTGCAAAAAACGTTTTTCTCACTTTTCCCACTTGACCCACTTTTCGACCCATCGTTCCTATGTCAGTCATAAGATCTACATATATCTCATCCGATTTCGACCAAATTTTGAGAAACTGTTTGAAAGCATTTAAAATTAATAATGACTGAGTTTGGGGATGCTAACAAAGACAAAAAAAAGTTTTTCTAACTAAGATGCATTTTCCGACCGATGGTTTCTATGGCAGCTATAAGATATAGTCATCCGATTTTGACCAAAATTTACAAATTTTTTTGAAAGCATATTATATTAATAATGGCCAAGTTTGGGGATGCTAACATTGAAAACAAAAGTTTTTCTCACTAAGACCCATGTACGACCGATGGTTCCTATAGCAGCTATAAGATATGGTCATCCGATTTTGACCAAAATTTACAAATCTGTAAGCATATATTACTAGTAATGGCCGAGTTTAAGGACGCTAGCATTGAGACAAAAAGTTTTTCTTACTAAGACCCATTTTCCGACAGATGGTTCCTTTAGCAGCTATAAGATATATTCATCCGATTTTGACCAAAATTTACAAATTTTTTTGAAAGCATATAATACTAATTATGGCTGAGTTCAAGGATGCTAACATTCAAAACAAAAAAGTTTTTCTCACTAAGATGCATTTTCCGACCGATGGTTCCTTTAGCAGCTATAAGATATAGTCATCCGATTTTGAACAAAATTTGCAAATCAGTATGAAAGCATATTATATTAATAATGGCCGAGTTTGGGGATGCTAACATTGAAAACAAAAAAGTTTTTCTCACTAAGAACCATTTTTCGACCGATGGTTTCTATGACAGCTATAAGATATAGTCATCCTATCCGGTCGGTTCCGACATATTAGCAGCTTGCAGTAAAAAGAAGACTCTTTACAAAATTGCAGCTCTACAGCTTCAAAACTGAGGGACTAGTTCGCGTAGAAACAGACAGACAGACGGACAAAGCTCTATCAACTCAGCTTGTCGCCCTGATCAAGAATATATATAGTTTATGAGGTCGGAAATGAATAGTTCTATAAGTTGAAAAGTTCTGGGCAATATTATAATACCCTTTTCAAGGGTATAATAAGCCCAGCATGTTCCTATTTGTACAGTCTAGCTTTCATACATCGAGAACAATGGCAAAATGCTGTAAAACATGTTTTGAACTTAAAGCTAAAGGTCTATTCTCAGATGAGATAAAAATTTATTTCATATAAATAGAATCAATTTTGAACAGTTTGAAATCTTAATGCTATTGAACGGCAGTCCTATTTATATGAAATATAGTGCCGAACTACATTTTTATCTCATCTGAAAATAGGCCTTTAAGTTCGACAGCATTAGAAATCATTCCGCTGTTTGGACCATATATTTTTGATGGCCTTGAATATGCGGATCAAACCTTCTGCAGCATTTTAGAGGCTTGCAACCTTGTTTTCTTCTTAGAATCAGAAATATGGAAACGGTAACAGTTGTGAAAATACACAAATAATCCATATATACAAAAAACTTAAAAATTCTTTGTTTGTTTGGTTGTTGGTTGAAGCGTGAAAAGCAATGATGAGAGGATTGTGGTGATTCTCGAAACAGCGCTGTATGGACATACCATTGCTATTCCAAATGTTGATAGAGATATTTAGCAATCAAGATTATTTATCGATTTGCCGAAGAAATGATAAGGATTGGTGGTTTAATTTTGTTTTTCTTTTTAATCAATGAAATATTTTATCGAACGGTTTGCTTCCGAGTAAACAATTTAGGTCTCAATAAACTCTCACGAGCAATTTATTTCACGGAGTCTTCTGAAAATCGGTTTACAGAACTGAAGTACTATAACTAAGATAACTAATATGATAACAAAACTTGTACTAAAGACTTGGAAATGGAACGTAGATGTTGAGCATCACATTTTGACGTTTCACCGGTTTTTTTCCATATTTTTCTTCCGGTTGTTGCTGATTGACAAATGACTTTCTTCATTATATTGATTTCTGTCGGTTCATCAAAAATTATAGACATTCTAAAGCTACCTTTACACTTGTCATATAACTCTAAAGAGACTTTTTGACAATAATGTATAAGCAAATAAAATGAAATAGGACCGGTTCTATTTGATAAGAGTTTCTCTTTAGAGAAATTTGACAAGCTACTATTTAGAGATATATGACAAGTGTAAAGTCTGCTTAAGATCTTGCATACTGCCTAGAGATTTTGTAATATCTGGTCAATATTGTGAGTCAGAGTCTTAAAATCGGCAGAAAAGTATAATTTAAGCATTAGATGGCATTGAATGAGGATCGTTGGAATCAAAAACTTTAAAGTTTTGGACATCTTACATCAATGTAAGCAATTTAAAGGTACCACCTTCCGGTAATATCAATGTGAGTTTGGAGAACCGTAATTCTCGCTTAAATTCTCATTTAAGCCAACCGATTTTTGTTATTAGAAACAATTTAATAATTTGATTTTGCGATTTTAAGATCAATTTTGATCCGAAACCTGGTTCCGTTGGTTCGATTTGTTCAATTTGGGAACTATGTGCATATTCAAGGTATCCACAACAACATAAGATGGAAAATCGCACTGGGATAAGATATCGGTGATCTGTATGTGCTTTCTGCTTATAAAGTAGATAAGTCCGATTCTACCTACACTTTAGGTTCAGCATCCATAAATTTAAATTATACATTCAAGGAGTTTGGTCTATCGTTTTTTGTTAAATAAGTTAGGATTTGAACCTAAGCGGTTCAGTAAGCTCTTAAAAACAAGTTGTGAATTAAACTACTTGCTTTGAAACCAAGATCAATCCACCTTCCTGATTATAACGAATTGAATAGTTTGATTAACTCGTGCAGCTCTCCTCTCTATAAGTATGTTGGTGTAAGCTGGCTTGGCAATGCAAAAGTTTTGTGTATTGTAATTCTTCTTGTCTGCAATTTATTAGACCCTAAAAATTTTGTTACAACTAAAACTATGAAATAGTCTTAAAATTGTTTTAAAAAATAGGTATAATATATTTATTTTATTTTATATATATTTATATATAGTCACGAGGCTACAAATAAAAAAATTGTACGGCAAATCAATTGTGTTAACAATTACAAAAAAGGATTTGTTGTTTTGTTTTTTTTTTTCAAGGGGTGTGGCTGGAGTAGGAGGAGGGTGCGCCCCTAAAAAACGGGGCAATCTTCTTACGGTTACTAGGGATTATCTTTATATATATATATATTCAATTACTAGGAGCATAAAAATCGGCTTGTTGCTGCTGTTGTTGTTGTTGTAAAACACAAAAAGAGAAACTACTAACAATTTTATGTTTAGATCAGTTATTTTTTTGTTGTTTTGCTGTTTTCTGTGTATAATTATGTATAATTTATAATTATTTATGTATAATTATTGTTTACATATAGCATAATTAATAATTACGTGTATATTTGATGTTGTGGTTTAAATTATAAAATTACCTAATCAAGAAAACCATTAAAAATAGTTGTGGTTGGTTGTTTGGTCGGCGGTTGGATTCTGGTTTTAGGCCTTCCAGTTGTTCTGGCGGCTACCACTGGCTCCGCTTGGCTGCTGGGGTGGTATCATTTCCAGCAGATATTGACGCTGCAGCTCCGCCGCCCGCTGTATGTCCGCCAGGCTGTTGGCATTACTTGAGTTCTTTGATGTGCTGGACGAGGAGCTGTTTTTCTTATTGTTGTTGTTGAAGGCTGCAGGGGGGAGGGAGAAGGAAGCACATTATAAAGAGTCATGTAAGATGGGGGAAAAATCAGTACTCACCTGCCACTTGGGCCGCCTGCGCCATGGCTACCTGATAGGAGTATAAAAGTGGTGCAAATTGCATCATATGCTGCGGATTGGCACCCAGACCCTGACCCAAAGCTGCAACGAGAAGATCATAAAAGGTATAAATATTTTGCAAATCAAGAAATTGGTAAGTAATGGCCGAGTGGAAATAGTTTGGTGTTAAAACTGACTTCAAGACAGGAAATAATAAAAAACGAAAAGAGAGAAAATGCTTATCAGCCATGCTCCCATTATCACATTCGCGAAAGGGTTTCAAATCGCAAAATTTTTGCGATAGTGAAATGGCTAAAGAAAGTCAAGCTGCAAATCACCCAAACATAGAAGGTAGAAGCCACCTTCGAATTTCAAAACCCAGGGGTTTTTGGAAACCGTGAATAACTATGTAATATGTAGTACATTCGACTTTGGATTGACCTATCATACAGCTTAATAAAATGGAACTTAACTTAACAAAAATTGTAAGCGACAAATCAAAATATATACATAAATACGAGGTTTGGGAACGTTCGCGTTAAACAAACAAGTTTTTCTTACTAAAACTACTTTTTCGACCTATAGTTCCTATGGCAGCTATATGCTAGTCATCCGATCCGTCTGGTTCCGACAAATGTGCAGCGTCTTTGTACCAAAAGACTGTAAGCAAAGTTTGGTTAAGATAGCTTTAAAACTGACGGAGGAGATCGTATCAACTGTATCAACTCGGCTCGTCATGCTTGTCATGATCAAGAATATATATACTTTATATGGTCGGAGATGCTTCCTTCTATGCATTACAAACATCTGGACAATTTTAATATATTTCATCCGATATTTTTCCGACTCTCATTATAATGCAGCTGATCAGAAACAAGGCTGCAAACCGGTCCGGAATCGAACCCCTGAGAACCGGTTAAGTTCGGTGTTTTTGGGGTTCGCGAACCGGACCATGAACCAGGCGCTCTATATTTTTGACTCCTCGAACCTGAACCCGAACCGGACCACTTGATCGAAAAATGAGGTTCGGTTCAGCACTTTAATTAATTTATTCAACGATACCATCCAGGGAAATATTGTAAATCTCTGAAGATTTTACTATAAACGATTGCATTTCTAACTAAGCGTGAAAGATTTTTGATGTAAAGTGAAAAGATAAAGTATGATGATGATGATAATGTATCATACATATCATAAAGAAACCGTTTGACCATATGATGAATCAAATTGGCTTTGAACGGACGGTATAGATCACAATCAACACCAAGTAATTTATATTACGATTGGTTTTCACGCCGAGCAATCGTTCTAAAATCTTCAGCAAATCATTGTTTATTACTATATAAGCGCCCCGACAAACATTCATCTAATATGAGTTCAGTACCTGTATTGGCTGCAGTATTCTCAGACAATAGACTTCATATTTTGCTTACAAAATACAGTTTCCAAGCAACTGACTCAACGTCTGAATATGAAGAAGAGAAGCTTATTAAAGCAATAGAAAGCAACAATCAAATATCAAATATAAAAGCTGTGAATGATGTTATAGATTTCTTTGGAAATGGTGAAAGAGCACATACATTACCTACATCGACGACAAATGTTTTAAGATTTTGGAAAGGTCATAAAAACGAAGACATAAAAAAAAATTGCCTTTACTATACTATCTGTTCCAGCAACTCAGCTATCAGTTGAACGAGCATTTTCAAGACTTAAGTTTGTTCTTTCTGAATTAACAGCTAGTACAGATGAATAGCTTCTGCTGCTTAATCTCAGCAGTTCATGATGGATTTGATAATTTCAATAACTTAAGTATTGAATATTATGATTAATTATATGAATAGAGAGGTATATAAATTTCATTATCTACGTAGAATTAATAAATCGAAAGTCAAACTATTCTTTTTTGTTCAAGCGAACCAAGGTTCGAACCAAAACCTTGGGTTCAGGAGGTCCAGGAACCGGCCCGCGAACCGAACCTTGGACTTTACAATGGGTTCGAATGGGTACAATGGGTTCGAACCTTCTGCAGAATTTTGAAGGTTTGTAGCCTTGATCAGAAATAACTACTGGTTGGGTTCAGTGGTTCATAGAGTTTTTACACCACCGGTTCGGTTTATAACATGGTTTTTAAATGAAGCTAAAAATCGGTTCTTGGAGAATTGGGATGTAGTTGATAACGCAAGCTCTTAGAGAACGTACCTGCCAATTGATAAGCCGAGAAGACCAACTCTTAATATTGCAATGAAGGTAAGGTGGAAAAACATTACCAACTGAAGATTGTTGTGAATTCAGAAAATTCAATATGAAACTTTCAAGAATGCATTACAAAGTAAAACAGAGACGACAATGGCAGGAAATGGACAAAACCAGGTGTTGTTGAAACACTGACACCCGGATGAATATGTTTAGTTAAGTTTTTAAATACAATTTCCTAAAATTACAGACATTTTTGTCACAAACTTGTCGATGAAATGAACCGAACCGTTTTCTTTTGCAGTTTTTGGTTTGGTTCAGAATTTTCAAACATATGCTGGTTCGGTTGCCGTTTGGTTTGCAGGCATGAATAAGCGGTTGGGTGCTGTTTGGTTAGGTTTGGTTCAGAGCCGATTTACATCCCATTATAACCATTGAACAGAAAAGAACTTGTGTTTTCCATTTCTGTTCAGGTGATGAAATGAGAACAGCAGCTCTGACAGAAATCCTTGAGCTAAATGTCGATTCATGCATGTATTTGTTTGAAAAGGAATAGGACAATACAGATGATACAATAGATCAGTATTTTCCCAAAAAGGTTTAAAGGCATCATGTTTATCAATTTTTCTGAGCTTAAAACGTTTAAATAGTGGTCAGAAAACACGACAAAATACCATAATTGTATGTATGCCTTTGAGAAGGGCAAGTAGGCGTAGAACGTTCATTTTCCGGGGTGTTATATTTATATCTTCGCTAAGAAATCGGCGATAATCCATTGACCGATTTTTCTTTACATTTTTCCGTGACATACCGGTACGTACCGGTATAATAAGGATACGAAACCGAATACCTAAATAATGTTAGAAAACAGAACCTTTTACCGAAACATAAGTTTCCGTACGTACCAGAACCGGAAATGGAATACCAGAACCGAAATTCGATTGTTTGATTACACTAGTTTACAGCCAAAAAGACCCATTTCTACTGTAACTGTTTTTAAGTGTAGTTATGATTGGTGATCTTAATCGATTTCAAAAATTTTTTCATGGCAACTTTTTTTTTCATTTTTTCGGTAGGTGCATTTACATTCACTTCATCACTTCATAATCGTCAGATGAAGTCAAGCAAGATATGAATCGAAAGGTAATTGAATAGTCAATAATCGCAAAAACCCTATTTTTAAATCGGTTAAGTAGTTTAAATACAATAATAAAAAATATATACAAAAAATGGCTTTTTTGCTCGAAGACGCAATAAATTTAGTTTCCACATTCCTAGAAAAAATATTCAAAAATTCAAAAAAACTTTTTTTTATTTTTTCTACTTAAGAATCGAATCTTTCTGCGAAGAAAATAAGATATCGATGAACAAAATCTATAAATAAATACACGATCTGTAAGCACTCAAGCACTCAACTAGTGCTGAAAAAAAGGTATTTTTGAGATTTTTTAAAAATCAATTTTTACTTTCTTCGAATTCTGTTGTTTCGTAATTTTTTTTCTGATCTGGCTACGCCCACTTCTAATATTGACCAAAAGACGAAGAAAAATAAAAAAAACTTAAAATACTCAAATTTGACTGTTAGTTCCTTCACGTAAATTGATCCAGCTACAATATTTTTTCATAGATTTTCTTCATCAATACCTTATTATCTTTGTAGAAGTGCCATTCTTAAGTAGAAAGAATAAAAACTTCCTAGGCGATTAAAAATTAAATTTCTTGCATTCTTCGAGCAAAAAATCGATTTTTTTGAAATATTTTTGGTCATTGTATTCAAAGTTCTAAGCCAATCTGAAAACAATGTTCTACGCTATAATTGACAATTTAATCACCTTTCGATTCATATCTTGCTTGACACCATCTGACGCTTATGAATTGAGATATGGTATAAAATGTACCAACCGAAAAAATTTTAAAAAAAATATTTAAAAAACATTGCCATGAAAAATTTTTTGAAATTGATTTTAATGAGATCACCAATCCAAACTACACTTAAAAATAGTTTCAGTAGAAATGGGTCATTCAATTTTTCTTTTTTTGTAAACTAGTGTTATTGCTCCTATCTGAATCTGACCAACTCCTATAACATATCAGACAAGTGAAAATACAGCTGAAGTATTAAGGCGAAATTTTTAAATAAAGAATACGGGGACTTAGATAAGGCCGATCCAGACGGAAATAAAGACAAAATAAAAGTCTATCTGATCGTATCTCGCGGACTTTACACGTCTAATCTGTTTCATATAGAAATTTTGAAGTAAGGTCTTAATGAGCAAGTGGGAATGGACTAAATCGCCAAGGATACGGAAAATTGACTAAAACGAGACTTAAAACCAAGCCTTTCTTTCGCGCTTGTTTTCAATAATATCGTAAAACAAATCCAACTTTCAAAAGTAACAGATGTATACGAAAGCATTGTTTAAATAAATGATTTGTTTTCCATCGCTGGATTCGCTGGATATATTTGGTCAAAAGAAGTTCCTCAATCTTTCATCCCGGCCAAATAATTTCCCTTATGCACTAATTTGACAAGCTTTAACCCATTTATAGTGGTGGTTGTGGTGGTGCCTTACCCCTGAAAAGCTGCTGCTGGAAGGCCTGCATTGCTGCCGCTGTTGCTGCCGGCGAATTGTTTCCTAATGCCGCTGCAGCGGCATTGTTTGAAGCCGAGGAGCCGGTATTGAAATTTCCTAAGCCACCGAGTGCCGCCAGATTGCCCAGCTGGCTGAGATTACCCAGATTACTGAGATTTCCAAGACTGGCTAAATTGTTGATATTCAGTCCACCCATGCCACCCAAAGCACTGAGATGAGCTGCCGCCGCCATGGTGGCTGCCGAGTATTTATCATAGCTCTGGGCCTGCTGCTGCTGCTGCTGATCCCGATCCCGGGCTCCTTGTGACTGCTGCTGCTGCTGTTGGTGATGATCGTGACGATCATTGCGGGAGGAACGCGATGTGGAAGCGGGCTCATGATGATGCGCTGCCGCCGGTCCTGGACTTAGGATACCCGCCTGCTGGGCAGCAATGGCAGCTGCTGCCGCTGTGGCAGCGGCACGTGATGAACGCGATGCTGGTGTGCTTGGCGGTGGCGGTGTTTGTTGGCTTTGTGGGGGCGGCGGTGGTGTGGGTCGTGGTGCTGGCGTGGGTGTCTGACATTTGGTCGGTATGACGGTGACAGAAGGTGGCAGATTGACCAGAGCAGCCGCTGCAGAGGCATGCGTTGCCTGAAGTTGTTCCCGTTCGCGCTGCAGGGCCTGCTGGTGCGATGACGTTGACGACGACGACGAGTTGGAGGCAGCGGTCACGGATATGGAATTGTTGGATGACAAATGCGTTTCCACAGGCGATGGACTGCTCTGGCTGGCCAGACGCTGTTCGATCTCCTGCTCCTGCTGCAATGCCTTCACAAATGCCTGCTTCAGTCGATTGGTGTGCTCCGCCTTTAAGGCCTTCTTGACGTTTGAGGTGACGCACTGCTCGCAGATGACCTTGGGATCCTTGTTGGCTATATGACAAAGTTTAGGAGGTTGAGTTTAGATGTGGTACACACTTCAAATGAATACTTACTTTGCTTCTCCCACTTCCACACGGGTGTAAAATCAATCTTACACTGGGCACAGCGGAAGGGTGCGGCCACAGCATTCGCCTTTTTGTTCACGGTGAGATAGTCCACCACAGTCTCCAGGCCTAGCAAATAGACAAAATCTGTATTGCTGGGATTGGGTATAAAGTGCATCTCTGGCGGTGGTGGCTTTGGTGGAGGTATCTGCAGAAGAATTTGATTGGAGTAAATGTCGAAAGAAGAATCGGCTGCCACCACTCACCTGCAGCAGAGTCTTTTCCAGCTGCTTGCGCAGAGCCATTTTAGCTGCCGCCTGGCGCTGTGCGGGCGTCTGGGCATCCTCACGTGGCGCAGAGCGTTCGTTCTGTGAAATTGGCATAAATTTTATATGATGTTCAACTTGGGTTTTTGACTGTAACATCTTTACTTACCTTTAGATCATTGAGCTGATTCTGGTGCGTCTGATTTAGGGGCGGCGCCGGTGTTATGGAAACAGAATTGCTTATGGTCCCAGGTACCTTCGAATTATCCGAAATATTAGGCTGCATTTTTTTATTTTGTTTTTTTTTTTTATGGTTATTTATTAGGATATGCGAAGGTAGAGCAAAATAGCGTTTAGTAGTTGGTTTAATTATGGAAGGAAATGAAAACGTTTGATGAAAATATGTGGCATTTGCACACGCAGCCTGCTTTGCTCTGATTTGACAAGTGTATTTAGATAGCAGTGTTTGTTAACGTTTTCTGTGTGAAATGTGTTTAAATGTTACTGTGATTGTTAGCAAGAACTTTTCATCCAAGTTTATGCGTGACTTTGATCGAAATTGGATTTATACAGTTACTATTAAAGTTATAGAAGAAGTCGAGCACATTATATTTGGGAACAAAACGGATCTCACACTCTTCCCCAAAAGGTGCAAGGTTCTGCATTGGTCTTTGCTAAAAACGCAATTATCTGGAAGGTCATTACCAGTTAATCTAACCTAACCTTTAAATTCCAAGAACCTAAAACATAGACTAGGATATCTCGATATCTAGATTGCGCAGTCGACACCGCTTCTGTCAGAAATTAGTCAGCTGTTCTCTCTTACTTACGCTCTCTGGGTATACTATCGCTTAAACCAGTCAAAATTAAGAGGCAGCGCAAATTTTATCTCTAATACTCATTGCTCCATACCTAAAACATGATTGAAACAATGAATACTCTAGAATATGGCACCCTTTTTAGAGTGCAACAAACTCAGCTGAATGAATAAATGAATGTGCAAAGTGAGCTGACTGAGTGGAAAACCAAAATAGTCAAAGGCGTTAGTTATCACAATTAACATGTGATTATGTGTGATTATCGATTCTGATTTGACCATTTATATTTGCCAAATATGGTATATCTCGCTTCTCTCACATTTGTGTATGAAGATTTTTCAAATATATCATAAAAGATATTTTGGCGACAATTGAAAATTGATCCCACCTAATCCCAAACAATTGGAGGATTTAAAAAAAAAAATAGAGAAAAGTCAAACTTCGGCTCAACCGAAGTTTATATACCCTTACAGCGTGTATAATTTATAGAAATTAGGGATTCAAATGATTTTCGTCGAACATTCTTTGCTGAGTTATGTCCCAAACTCAGCAATAGATGGCGCCACTAAAAGTAGTGGTGTGGCAGCCCTGGCCACCTCTGGTCACACTATTCATCGACCACCATCCCTAACGCGATAGCAGAGCGACAACACGCGCCATCCCTGGCGCTCAGTTTCTGGCTTGGCTTCGGCCAGCGCGGTTCGCGCCCGATCGCTCCGTTCGACTCAACGATATTGTTAGCTTAAGTATTATTCAATAAAGTTAGTTACTAAAGATAACTAAAGTGGTAAAAAGACAATTTGCTTGCCAGTTTGTTATATAGCAGCATAGAATAAAAAGCATACATATTCATTGTATAATCTTTGATAGCAGCTATTCGATATATTCATCCGATTTTGACCAAACTCCCCAAAATTGTGTGCAAGCCGATAATATTCTTAACTGGAAAGTATAAAAAAGCTACGATTGAAAACAAAGTTATGTACCAACATAGCGAGACCTAGAGCCGGCAAAAAATTTGAAGGTTTAATTATCATAAAGGTCGTTAAAACATACATGCATGTATAAAACGCTAGGCACGGCGTTGTTGTTGAAACTAAAAATAATTTCGTTTATAGCAACAAAAACCCCTGTTTGATTGCAATTCTGCACTCAGACTTATTGGTCGCTGTGTTAGCAGTGGGGAGGAAATCTCTCTCACTAACATTGTAAGACCATTGGGGGACATACACACGTACAAAGGCCACAGACAGCGCTGCTCTGGCTCGTTGTGTCTGGTTTTTGCTGTTGAATCGCATTGGAGTTCCCAAGCGATTATGGCATCTCAGGCATGAGGAGGGAGTTGTTTTCTGATTGTGGTACCAGGTGAAGACCGCTGATGATATGGTAGAGATACCATTGAAACAGCTGTTCGGTCAACTAACCTCCTTTGTGGTGTGGTGTGTCCCTGTTTTAAAGTTATGTACCAACATAGCGAGACCTAAAGCCGGCAAAAAATTTGAAGGAAAACAAAATAGTTTTTCTTACTAAAACTACTTTTTCGACCGATAGTTCCAGTGCCAGCTATAGTCTATAAACATCAGATGTCGATCATACTTGAAAGAGTTGTGTGGTAGCATATAATATTTATCAGTAACAAGTTTGGGAGCGATAGCATTGAAAACAAAAAAGTTTTTCCTACTAATACTTTTTTCAGACATATCTTTCGTATGGCAGCTATACTATATAGTTGGCCGATTTTCAAAAAACTTGGTGGAATTATGTAAAAGCCTAGAAAACTTAAAAATGCAAGGTTTGCGGACGTTTGCGTTGAAGACAAAAATGTTTTTAGGTCACTAAAACTAATTTTTCGACTGATGGTTCCTATGGGAGCTATATGCTATAGTCATCCGATCCGGCCGGTTCCGACAAATGTGCAGCTTATTTGTACCAAAAGGCTTCGTGCAAAGTTTGGTTAAGATAGCTTTAAAACTAATGGAGAAGATAGCATAGAAACAGACGGACGGACATGGCTATATCAACTCATGCTCGTCATGCTGATCAAGAATATATATACTTTGTGTGGTCGGAGATTCTTCCTTCTATGCGTTACAAACATTTGGATAATTTTAATACACCCTCTAAAAGGGTATAAAAAGTGAATGTAGATTTATGGAATTTCTATATGGGCATTTCCACAGCTACGAAAGTGACAATCGTACGAATTTTTTAGCCTTTGATATGAAGAAAAACATAGAAAAATAGTACGATAAATTTCCGCATATTGGTGTTTGGATAGCACTTTGGTAGCACCATATTTAATGTAAAAGCTGAGAGTTCTAGACAGTAAGGTCCCAAGATACAGGCAGACAAAAAGGCATACGCAACGTGACATAATACGGAAGTGCGTTTTGTCTGCTTTCACAAAAGAGCAAAACTCTGTGCAATGCGTTCGAGTTTTAAAATGCTTAAACTTTTATATGATCTGCAATGATGTAGCTACATATTTATAGCTGATTCGCTCAAAAATAAATGTTGCTTTTTTCATATTTGACTCATTATGATAAGCAACGTGACATACGTTACGTGACAAGCCTTTCTCTAACGCCGTACTTCTGATGCTTTTCATAAATTTATATATGTATCCTTTTGCGTAATCATAAATAACCTTCTCAAAAATGTTGATTCAGAAACTTATATTGATATATATAGGATAAGTTAGCTGCATTTGATGAATAGATGTTTTCGGTTTTTGGTTGACCTTTCTGTGGAAATGCCCATATAGAGCTTTCAAAAAGATTTAAAATCCGATAAAATGGGATATAAAAAGTTTTTTTTAAAAACTTTCTTACAATTTTTCGGAGTTTTCAAAGTTTTAACATCACGTTGATAATTTTTTGTTATGTAAAAAACTGAAATATTCCATTAAACAGTTTTCCGCCCATTTTCCGACTTTCCATCAGGGGTATGCAGTCAATATTGAATTTCCATAGACACCTTTGTCCGTAAGTTCCAGCCCGATCGGGTGATAAGCAAGTCAGTATTCGTACAACAGTTTTCATACGAATTTTCTACATTTCCCCCCGACAGAATTTCCCAAAACCTGTTTTGAGTACTCACTTTCAGCATAAGATTAAACTACTGTGAAACATTCAGCTTCCGATCTCGCCTATTCAGACAGTCAGGTTGAACTCTTTTCAATTCAATTCCACCGATCATCCATAGACCCTTGTAAATATTACCTCTTATGAGCAGTGTTGCCAACTTTTGCTTTTCGGCGGGACGGAGAGGAAAAAGAATCTGTATTTTTCGACAAAAAAAGCTGGAAAAAAGCGCATGTCTTTTCTTATTATTTATGCAGTTATTTATTTAATATATATATCATCAGAGTGATGAAGTTGCTCGTCCTCATTCTTACCGTAGGCCACAGTTGTGCCTATTAGCTTAAGGTAACTAGGAAGGACCTTATAATCGACGCAGCATTTCGCATGTCGACGTTACCCGTATCCACCTAGTATTTGCAATTGTTTTGGTACACGGTTTTTTTGGTCATAAAATGAAAACGAAAGAATATTTTTCAAAACTTTTTTCTGCTTTTTATTCGGTAACACTTAATGGCTACAAATCGTAGAACAACTTATTGGAAATGGCCGCCTTGTGCCTTCCAGCAACGCCGAAGTCTCTCTGGCCACTCATCGCCAGGCTGACAACATCTGAATCGCAAACGAAGCTAACTCAAAAAGACTTTCATTACCTCCAGCGTCCTTGGAAGCGATTACTTAACTCCAAAACTTTAGTTTCATCGTAGTTTTTCAATATCTTCTACGAAAAATACTTCCAAAAACTATGCTTTGCTTTTTTTTGGAGGTAGAATGTTGTGCATTTTCAACAACTGCAGAAATATCTCTGCCTTACACTCCGAGTTATGCAGCCAGTTTACGACTTTTTTGTTTGACAACTTGTGTCATTTTTGTCATACGATCTGTAAACTTTGCTAGCACTTTGAGATGACTGTTGCCACGTTGAAGAGGTGGCAATTAGGGTCGATAAATGACTGACAGAGGTGAAAAACTGTCGATTTGCCTGTAAGTTTTGCAAATGACTCCAAAATAAAAATAAAGCTGAAAAAAGCCGAAATCATTTTAAAAATCGCCAGAATTCCCGCTTTCCGCTGTTTCCAAATTTTTCCCGCAATACGGTTTTAAAAAAAGCTAGAAATTACGGGCAAAAAGCTGATTTGGCAACACTGCTTACGAGTGCTCTAAGCCATTTAAATTTATTGGAATGAGCGTCAAAATGCATCGGTAGCAGCAGCAAGCAGCGCTGCTGCTGCCAACTTTCTTTTGCTCATAACTTGACTATAGTTTATCCGATCTGGTTAGTACATATGTCTAGAAGGTACAAGCCGTCTACTTCTATCTACTTCTACTCTATATATAAAATAGTGTGTCCTGACTGACTGACTGACTGATTCACTGATTGGCAATCAACGCAGAGTTTCCATTAGTGGTGAAAGTGCGTACTAAGACGGGGTTTTGGAAAATTCCAACCGGAAAAGTCGGAAAAGCGTCGATAAAGTTTGTATGGGAAAAATTTTTTTTTCACCCGATTTACTTGAAATTTGGTTTGTAAGCATAGTACGCGAAATAATTCGACACGTGTTTTCCCGATTTTGGAAAATCCGCCCACGATAAAAATGACCGGAAAATTCTGCATGCAAATGACTATTTTTCGTCCGATTGACTTGAATCTCGGATTGTATGGATAAAATACGAAATAATTTGAAATGTGATTTTCCAAAGTCGGAAAATCCGCCCCCCAGGCGTGAATATTCCCGGAAAATTCTGTATGCACAAAACTTTTTTTCATCCGATTCGCTTGAAACTCGGTTGGTAAGGATAGAATACGAAATAATTCGAAATGCGGCGGTAACGTTAACGATAACGAAAACGGTAACGGAAACGATAACGGTCATAGTAATGATCTAGTGGGGCGCAGCGAAGCGCGACGGGTACTATGCTAGTCTATTTATAAAATAAATTAAAAACGAGACGGCTAGTACCCTTGTTTCACTGGCAAACATTTAACATCATTCTCAAAAAGTGGATGTTTCCTTGTTCCACTGACGAATGTTCTTTACGGTCAGACTAACGTAAACAAAGAACAGCTGATAGAATTGCTTTGCTTGCAATTGAAAATCAAAGTTCGCTTTCCACATGTCAAGCAGCATGCTCTTCGGTTAGTCCCTCCACAATATAGCCAGCTTTCAAAATTCGGGGCATTCATAATAGGCGTATGTATATATTCTATACCCTGTTCCGGTTTTTGATTTCGATCAAATCATGCGGAATCGGAAATGCTAAATGTTCAGCTTCCAAAATCAGACTTTCGTCCCTGTTCCGAATTCCGAGTCGGTTTCCGTGTAAACGTAGTTTTTTCTTATTTAAAATTTACAAATCGATATGGAAGGTGCGAATAAAATCTGTGGTTACTAGATTAGGTCGTCTCTTTTTGACGAATTGATTCCACTTGACATTGAGCAATCGGTTTCAATTGCTTAAGCAATTCCGATTTTTCTTTAACCGAATCTAGTTATCATAGATATAATTGTCAACTTCCATGTAACATTGTTCAATTGGAATTCCACTTGCAAACGTTTACAAGAAAACCGACTCGGAATTCGGAATAGGGTCGTTTATGTTATTTGGTTTTTAACTTTAAAGTCCCATATTCTCCTGACCCTCTTGAGGTCAAAATGTTTCGTCCGAATTCTTTAACCGTTTCTTACAGGGACTAAACCTGAAACGATTTTGGGCCGATAGCTATATTTCGGTTACATCATGGGAACTGGACATAGGTTGCTTGTCCGTTTTCTATACAGTTAAAAAAAAGCTTGAGGCCAATATGAATGCCTTGACCTCGTTTTAATTCCTGGTTTCTTAGCAATCACAACTCACAATCTGAAACGAGAAAAGGCCTGACTATTTCACTTTTGCCTTTAATTTTTTCTTCTTTCATTCGACATTTCTTGTTTCTTTTGAAATGTTCCCCCTATTGTTCGCGTTTCTACTCCAAAAAACCTAATCCAATTGATGTTCATTCTTAAAAGCAACGCATAAACGAGGTATTTAGATGATGGCCTGCCAATTGGCATTAACTTTTAGCACACACTGTAAGTTCTTGCTGACAATTGAAGAGGGGTAGTAGAGTGTGGGGGGCTAGTGCATAGTGTGCAGTGTTGGGTAAGCGGCGTGAGTTTTTGTTTGGTTTTGTTTTGTGTTTTTGTTGTTTGGTTTTTGTTTGGAGTTCTTTTGGTGCTCAAGAAAATGGTGAGAAGAAGTGAAGGGAAAAAATCTCGGCGCTTACGGCAACGATTACATTACAATAACTCACATTGCGTGCTTTCAGACTGGAAGGCGGCGCCGAGGTTGGTGTGATGGTCACCGAGGGCGTTATGGTGAGATTCGGCAGATTGGTGCGTGGCGGCAGGGCGCTCGACCGATGCGAGGATGAGGTGGCGGGCGTGATGGTTGTGCCGGCGGCCAGTGTGGCTCCCGGTGGCAGCGAGGATCTTGGTGGCGGAAGTATTGAGTTGCTGCTATTGCTGCGTTGCGAGCCGCTTAAAGCAGCCGCCGCGGCAGCAATGGCCGAGGCAGTTGCCACCGAGGTGCTGGAACTGCCCGTTCGGCTGTTGGTGGCGCTAGAAGCAGCATTTGTAAGTAAGTTTTATGTGGTTTAATAAGTCCATGCCTACCTTATGCTAACGGCAGCAGCATTGCCGCCCAGACTACTCCGTCCTTTGCTGTGCGCCGGCAACGGCATGGCCGTCGTCGGCGTCACACTCAACGATCCCTTGGAGGTAAGGGCAGCCGGTATGGCTGCCAGGGGATTATTTGGCGATACACTGGTTGGTGTCACCACCAGATTCTCCTTCATCACCTGCTGTGATTGTTTCAGCTTCTTGAGCAGCATCAGTTTGGTTTCCTCATTGCGCAAATCCTGACGTAATTTGCGTAAACTCTTCTCCCGCTCCTTAAGCTCGGCATGTGTCAGCTCCTTGATGGGCACATAAGGTGGCATCTCCTCGTCATCCGTTTCGGAATCAATATTTCCGTTCTGTTGACGTCCATTCGTGCGGGCGGGTAGTAAAACAATATCTGGAGCCTCTGCATAGGATTTGGGTTCAGTTCGTGGTCGCAGGACACGTCTTTGAACTTTGTTTTCTTCTGGAGCACCACCACCACCACCACCACCAACAACCGCGGGAGGAGCTAGAGTGATGGGTGTGGCATCTACTGACGCATTCCCGCTAATGTTACTGTGGCTATTATTTGTGCTGTTTGTGGAGGGGGCAGTGCCATTTCCAGTGCTGGTGGTGGTGGCAGTGGTGGTGGTGGTGGTGTTGCTGGAGGATGAATTGACAATGGCGTTTGCGGGGGCGGGTGCGGGAGGAGCGGGGGCTGGCGTTATGGTCAGACCCGTATTGTTGGCTGCCAGGGCACGCAAATCCCGATTACTAAGCGCTGCAGGTGTTGTGGTGGGTGCGGGCGTTATAGTCAACGCTGGATCACGCCCAGAGCTTAAACTCAAGTCGACCACATCGTCGACCTCCATTTTGGCCATTTTCGCTCGTCGCGTCGTCGTGATTTCTGTATCTTGGGCAACTGTAAATGGTGAAAAAAAAGAATGGGAGTTGGGTTAGTTAGGAGGGAGCACACAGCTAAGGGTTGAAATGACATTTTTATTTTTCTTTTTGTGTTATTTTTTTTGCGCCTTTCAAAACGGAAGTCGAACTGTGTGTGTGTGTGTGTGTAAGCTAAGGCGCATGATAACATAAAAAGGTGAGGCAATTTGGGAGAAGGAGTCTTGCTTCAATTAATACTTTTTTTCATACTTTTCATTAAGAGCCAAGAAATGGGAAAATTAAAGCCAACATATTGTTGTTGGGCCCTTCCGTTAGATTTTTTCCTAACACACACACACGCAACGCCAAAATGAGCATGTGTGTTTTGACGGCCCCTGCACTAAATCAGGGTTCCCCAAGCAGAGAGCGCGAAAATGTGACTGTGTCTCTCTCTAACACACAGTGATGCAAGACTTCGGCAAGCATTCTATGTGAATTGGCGAGTATGTTCGTGCCCCAGGGGCTATCGCTGGGGAACTCTGCACTAGATTAACCAAATCGGCAACTGTGCGACGGTCGTGCTGGACATCATGGAATTACCCATAAACTTCTCTGCAAAATTTGGGTCAAATCCAATTACAAGTTTTTTTTTTAATAATTACATTACGAAAAGTTGATTTATTTTCCAACTTTGATTTGGATTTTGATTTTAAAAATATGATACGATAAGCTCAATATTTTAAGAACATTTCGTAAAAAAAAATTGCAGCTTCCTAGCTAGACTGGTGTACACCAGAGAACGGCAAAGATCACTTTTTTCTTGATTGGCTCATACACAAAAACTCTTACTCACATTTAATCAATCAACAAAACTCAGAGCTGAATATATTCAACTCACAACGCAATTACATCGAACGGCTGAGCTAGAGTTATGTGATCCAACGTGTATGTTCATATTTATTCATCGAACAAAACTCAGTATTAAATATAATCAGATGCATACCGGCAAACGTATTGTGTGTTCGATCGAACAAAACTCAGAATTGACTGGCCAGCGCATCGTGAGCAATGCCAGAGCATTGCTCTCTCTCTCTCTCTCTTTCCATATCTGCCAGCAGCACGTATGCGTCTTTGCAAGAGTTTATTCATACGAGGTGATTTTCGCTCACTCTAATCAATCGTTGTTGAGCCAAACGAACAATCAGCCGAACTGATTGGAATGAAGTCGAACATGATTATAATCAGAGTGCCAGCAATTGGTTCGAATAAAACTCTGCTGCGAACATGTTGAGTATGCAAGTTTGATGAACAGAGCGCGAAGCCTGTTTAGTCGGGTGTTGAATAATGCGTGAGCGTTTTGCAATCAAATGAAGCTGTTCTCTGGTGAACACATGCCAGAGCAAGGTATACTTAACAAGGTAGCCGCACTCGCTCTCTCACAACTTCTTATATAAATGTCAAAATAAGTACAAAAGTGAGCTAGAGCTAGAGAGTAATGAATTTCTTTACTCGCTTAAGTCAAATCAAAGAAATTTGTAAGAGCATACAAGATATATGTACATATGCAAGCTTTCTGCTGCAACTAAGACCAGCATACTTAAATAAATATAGCAGAAGAAATATATTTTAATCTATGTTTATTTTTTCTACTATAATACAATTTTTAACAATTTTTTGTTGCCAACTATCTTTTGCTTTTGAAGCTTAATTTTTTTATTTAAATACTTAATTCTAAAGAAAATTCATTTCAAAGTTATTTCACAACTTTTCTTGTATATAGAGCAGTATGGGGGCATAGCAAAAACACGAAAAGTCTCAAACTAAACTAAGAAGCAGAACACAAAAAATTTCTCAGCGGAGATGCGTCGCTCACAATTCTTGTTTACAGACTGACATTTAAGAAGGAAGCAAAGAGAGCGAGATAGCGAGTGCGGCTACCTTGTTAAGTATACCTTGTGCCAGAGTATTGGTGGCATGATACGGCGGCCGCTCAGTGCCAGTGTTGCCAGAATATGAGGTGCGAAAGTTGCTAAGTTTGCAGAAAATTATTGCTAGAAATAGTTAAAAACGAAAAAAGCGGCTAGAAAAAGTTGCTAAAAGTCAAAACTTACAATATTATTGTTTTTAGAAATATTTTCCAATAGAAACATTACAAAAGTATTTTTTAAGGAGTTAAGACTAGAAAAATAGTTAAACTGCCGTCTGCAAACAGCTCTGGAGTCAGAATTTACAGGTTATTTCGAAGTTCGAGCCGAACCTGAATCGCCGCACAAACAATCATAAAATAGATTAGTTCTAAACAAAAATTTGCGAGTCTCAGTTTAGAGCTGATCTGAAAGAAGAGTTGTGATTTCGTCATAATCAGGAAATGCATCTTCTGTGAATATTTAGCTCGTTAAAATTTGGCTAGCCTCAAAATGTTGCGAAGCCCATTGTTTCAAAATAATAACTAAAAATTCTTTAAACCATCCTCTTATGTTTTGAATCAGGCCTTCCCACCGGTAATAAACCGAACCGGTTTGAATCCAAACTTCAGACTTTATTAAACTGTTAGTCGAACCTAAAAACGAAACCAAGGTAGAGAAAAATGCTGAACCACAACCTGTTACAAACACGGTTGCCACACTTGGTTTTTTGCATCAAAAATGGTGTTTTTTTTTCCTGGAATTATTGGAATTGGCTCTTCTGCATGGAGCCGGAAAAAGACGAAAAAATGAAAAAAATTCCAAAAATTCTGCTAAGTGAAACCAGATATAATTAGGTAAACGGTATATCTTCGTTTAAGAAAATCGTAAAATTGTTTGGGATAATTTTTTTTAAAGCTAAGAATAGAATAGAAAGTGAGCTACTTTACAAAATGCCCATAAAAAAGTTCAAAATAGGCATTCTAAGCTACTTTAATCCCAAATTACCGAAAATCTAGAAGAAATGGACCATTTTCGAAAACAGATTTGTGTACAACACACGAAAATCATCTAGAATCACCACCAACGCTTCAATATACTGGAAATTGTTGCACAATGTAATTCTCAATAACTTTTTTACACACTCTTATAGATATAATTTGGAACTTAGACACAATATATGGATAGCAAGTGTATAAGGAAATTCACCATTAAGAATAAAGAAAAAAGTTCGTGAGTTTAACTTGGAGCTGGTTCGGCAAATTGTTGCAAAACACGAATTTGATTCAGTTTCAAATATAATACTTAACAAGGAGCTGAGTACGAGTATAGAGCCACATTATGCCTGGTTTTTATAATGTAATGAAATCTGTGGCAACAAGGAATAAAAGCAGAAGTGTGTTTTCCTTATTTTTAGGAAGCAATTATTACCTAACTAACTAACTAACTAACTAACTATCACATAAACTATCAATAATAGAGTAAATTCTAAGTTTATCTGGCAAATAGCAGCTATAAAGGAGATGAGAAATCGGCCTTTAACGATATGTTACTAAAGTGCTTGTTCGTAAAGTGAAAGTTTTTAATAGATAGGAAGTGTTATTTCTTTAAGTATACTCGAATAAGTCATTTTGATAAGATGAAGTTGTTATTATAGTTGTTATTTAGATGTCAGTTGTTAGACTTCTCAAGACTTTTGTTGTGTTGTTGGCTTTTCTTTAATGAAAATGG